>JAOTON010002076.1:0-65359 GCA_034440635.1 Lepas anatifera | reverse complement strand
CCATTCTACTAAATTGTTGATGTCAGCCTGAAGGGCATCACTGTCTGTTCTTGTCGAACTTCTGTGGTACATCTTAAGATCGTCGGCGAGAAGCTTATACAGTTGGTTCGAATGATGAGGGGGATGTCTGCTGTGTAGCAGATAAACAATAGCGGGCCACACACGCTGCCCTCAGGCACCCCGGACCTTACAGCGCACCATTCGGAAGATTAGCCCTCTAGTATAACTCGTTGGCGACGACCAGTCAGGTAGGATTCAATCCAGGAGTGCGCGCGACCAGTAATTTTGAAAGATTTTAGTTTGTGAAGAAGAAGCGTGTGGTTTACACTCGTAAAAGCCGAAGAATAATCAGTGTAGACAGAGTCAGTCTGCACGCCCTCCTGGATCGAATCCCAGCTGTGTTTTAGAAAGTTGGTAAGATTTGAGACGCATGAACGATTTGGGAGAAATCCAATGTTGACTGCTGGGAATAGATGGTAGACAATGGGCCAAAAGAGAGTCACAGACTACCTTTTTCTAAAATTTTCGAACAAAGAGGAAGAAGCGAAATACCGCGGTAGTTGCCTGGGTTCTTTTTGTCTCCTTTTTTGTGAATGGGAATGACATTTGCATCCTTCCAAATATGTGGGAAAACGCTTTGAGCGACTGACAATTTGCAAATGATTTCGAGAGGCACTGCCAATTCGGCAGCACACTCATGCAAAATTCTGGCGCTCAGATTGTCGGGCCCGCACGCTTTGTGCTTTCCAATGCTAGATAGCAGGGCCTGAACTTTGCCTGGGGGAACAGTAAACTCTTGAAGAATGAAACAGTGAAAGTCCGGGGCGTTTGGCAGCGTGTCAACGTTGGGATCCGAAAATTTGTAGCGAAGGTTTCGTTGAAAATATTTGCGCATTTGGTGGGATCTGAAAATTGTTGACTGTTTGTGACAAGAACGCGTGGACGTTGATGAGACGATTTCAATGAGTTTATAAAGGACCAGAAACGTTTTGGGTTCTCACGAAAGTCACCAACGATGCCCAGTAAGTAATTACGATATTTCGCGTTAGATAAAGCTTTAAAATTGTTTCTTGCTCTACTAAATACAAGATCGCTTTCTGGAGAAAGGTCGCACTTTTTTACACGGTGTGCATGGTCTTTGTCCCTAAGAGCACGCTGCACGTCCCGGTCAAACCAGGGAGGAACTCGTTTGGAACGTGAAACCGTTGGGACAAAATCGGCTATGGCAGCGTTCACAAGATCGTAAAAGACCGCAACAGCTTCGTTCACATCCAAGTCACGAAGCAGAAGCCAGGGCAAACAACGCAGAGAGGCACGCAGGCCATCGAAATCCGCTCTGCGGCAATCAAAACCCGTCGTTCTGGTGACTTTCGGCACTTTCACGGAGAACGCTCGGAACTGAGAAATGGTTTGATGATGATCAGAGTCAAAAGTGCCATCAGATACAACAGTGATGTTGTATCTATAATGATACAACCCTGACCGGACTTGAGGCCCTGAACTGATATGGGGCCCCAAGAGCTGTTCTGGGGCCCAAGAGCGAATCTGGGTTCTGGGGGCGCCCTGGGCTGGTATTGGCCTTGGGAGTACCCTGAGCTGGTTCTGGGCGCTGAGCTTGTAAGAGCCTCTTAAGCTGGCCTGAGGCTCCCTGAGGTAATCTGGCAACTTAAATTGCTCTTGGGCTCCTTGGAGCTGGTTCAAGGCCCCATTGAGCTAGTCTGATGACCCCCCATATCTGGGGCCACTGAGCTAGTCTAGTCCCTAGGCGAAGCATGAGCTGCTCTGGGGGGCGTCCTCTGATCCACATCAGGGGTCCCCTGGGCTGGTCTTGAACAGACAGAGAATAAGAACGCAAGGCCAACTCTCATCACCTCGGGGGTCACGGAGCTAGTCTAGTCCCTGGGGTCACAACTGGGGGATGGGGGGCAGCTGCTCTGAAGAGCTCTGATCCACACTAGGAGGCCCCTAAGCTGGTCTCGAATAGGTGGGGAGTAAGAACACAGTGCAAACCCCTTGAAAAATTGAGTTAACGAGGAATGAGTCAGCCCTAAAACGGTTTGTGATGCCTATACACCCCGGTTTATATAAATTGCTAATTATACTGGTGGATTCTAGGGAGGGGTGATAAAAAACATGCGCCCCTGAGCTCAGAGCACAGTCCCCTGAGCCAGGATTTCTACTAATTAATTTAAATTAATCAAGAACTAGTTTTTCACAGCTTTCAGCCCTGTCACATCATCCCCATTTAAACTACCAGCCTCTTTACCTTTTCTTTACTCCAATTGGGACCGAAGAATAATCAGTGTAGATAGCATCTGTCTGAGCGCCCTCCTGGATCGACCTCCATCCGTGGTGTAAGAATACTCTCAGGTTTGACATGCAGGATCGTCTTGGTAAGAACCTGTGTTGCGATACCGGGATTGCTAGTTGGCAATGAGAAAGCAGCTCATCAAAAACTACTTTTTCTAAGATTTTGGAGCAAAGAGGGAGTAAAGAGATTTCACGATAGTTGTTTGCCTTTTTTGCTGCCTTTTTGTGTATGGGTATAATATTGGCGTCTTTCCAGAGTTGTGGGAACACTCCCTGGTTCACAGAGAGTTTGCATATAATTTCTATAGGGACAGCGAGCTGATGGGCGCACTCCTTCAAGATGCGTGCACTGAGACCGTCAGGCGCGCACGCCTTGTTCCCGTCAATACTCCTAATAAAAGCCAACACCTTGCCGGGTGGTACAGCAAACCGGTTTAGTTGTAATGGTTGAAGTGTTGGGCAGTTGGGAAAGTTTTGTACAACTGGATCTGAGAATTTTGAACTGAAAGTTCTGTTGAGCAGACTTGCGCATTCAGTGGGAGATTTGTGGGTTGTGCCGTTCTGCATCAATGATTGAACTGATTGCCTAGATGATTTGAGAGCCTTGATAAACGACCAAAATCTTTTGAGGTTATCGGGGAAGTCATTTACAAGTCCAAGAAGATACTCCCTGTATTTGGTAGCAGTGATTTCCTTAAAGTCTGCACTGGCTCTCGAGAAATCATTGCTGTGCTCTGGGCACGGCACATACTTTTTCAGGCGATGGGCGGCGTCTTTTTCGTCTCAAAGCAGCCCTAACGTTGCTGTCCAACCACGGTGGAAAACGGCGAGAAAAGGAAACAGTAGGTATGTGGTCAGCGATTGCAGCATTTAAAAAGTCATAAAACAGTGCAGTGGCTGCGTCTACATCTAAATTATTCAGAACGGTCCAGGGAATCAAACTGAGGACGGTACGCAGACCGTCGAAGTCAGCGTTTCGATAGTTAAAAGCACGAGTTCGTGAGACTTTAGGCATACAGGTGACAGTAAAACGAAAATTGACCTTGTTTCGTAGTGGTCTGAATTGAACGTTCCGTCTAACACGTAATGTAATACCATGTAATATGGAGAAGTGTCACTTCTCCGCCTAATCTGGTCCATGAGACGGCGCCACACCCTGCCATCTCCGAGTTTAACGATAAATGATACGGGCTCGTCAACACCAACGATAACACCCTCCCAGCAGGATGGTCCAGTGCCATAGTTCCGGGCAAACACAGCACAGCCTACACTCAGCGTCACGTGCCTCGGCACCTGCGGGTCATGGTTTAGCTTCTGCTGAACCTGCTTACGCTGCACTCGCTGACGCAAGTCTGGCTGCAGCAGGTCCAATCGGCTGCGAATCACACGCCCCATCATGAGTTCTGAGGGTGAAACAGACGTGGTAGAGTGAGGAATTTTTCGGTGGTACAGCAGCCACTCATTCAGTGTCAGATCCCAAGCACCGCTTTTATCTTGAGTAAGAGCAGATTTAACATCACGGACTGCCCTCTCACAAAGCCCGTTTCCCTGGCTGTGGCGGGGCTCGATTGTCCTGTGCTGCACGCCGTTCGAAGACAAGAACTTCTGAAACTCCAGCGATGTAAATGTTGTTGCGTTATCGGAGCACAACATGTCCGGGAGACCCCATCTGGCGAACATTTTCCTGAGCCGAGCGATCGCTGCTTGAGATGTTACATTGAGGCACAGCTCAGCTTCTATCCATTTGGAGAACGCATCCACGACAACAAAAACATATTTTCCCTTCAAAGGCTCGGCGTAATCCACATGAGTTCTTGATTAGGGACGAGAGGCCCACGGCCTTATGCTTAGATCAGCCCGTTTGGGCGATGGGTGGCTTTTTTGACACGCCAAACAGGATCTTACCGTTGTTTCCAAGTCGTTTTCGATACCAGGCCACCACGCGCAGCTGCGAGCCAGTGATTTCATCTGCGCCATACCGGGATGGTTCACGTGCAGCTCTGCTAAAATAACCGGTCACGCCTTCTGTGGAATAATCACCCTGTGCCCCCACAACAATACACCTGCACTCAGACATCTCCAGCTGCTTGTTTGCAAAGGGTTTAAATGTCTCCTGAATGTTTGCAGGCCAGCCACCTTTCTGGACGATATTAATCACACGTGAGAGCACGGGGTCACGGGCGGTTAGCTGAGCTATCCTTCGTGCGTCAAAGAAAGGTTCAGTCACCATCAGCACAGTGTGCCGATTTTCTGAGGGGGAGCTATCAGGGAGTGCAATGCAGCTCAAAGCACCCGCGTTCCCCATTTTCTCCGTAGGTCTAAAGGGAATGCTGTACTGATACACTGCCAGTTTAAGTGCCCACCTTCTTATCCGTGACGATGTCATCTCCGGTATGTTCTCACTTTCTCCGAACAATTTTACCAAGGGCCGATGGTCAGTGACCAAAATAGAATGATTTCCCAGAAGATACTGCCTAGAATTTTCTACTCCATAAATAATGTCCAGCGCCTCCCTTTCTACTTGAGAATACTTGCGCTCTGCTGCCGACAGACTTCTTGATGCATAGGCCACAGGAAGCTCATCGCCGTTGTCGCTTCGCTGCGCTAACACGACACCTTAACCTGTCGAGGACGCATCACATATCAAAATTTGCTCACAGTTGGGATCAAAATGCACTAGAACTGAATCAGATGTCAGTGCACTTTGTGCCCACTTGAAACTGTTCTGTTCCTCTTCACCCCACATCCATTCTGCAGATCTCCTCAGAAGCCGGTACAACGGAGCTAATTTATCCGCTCGGCTTGGAAGATACCGAGAATAGTAGGTTAGCAGTCCCAAAAAGCTTTTCAGTTCCGTCACGTTAGTTGGGACGGGAGCTGACTGGATTGCTTCTACCTTAGCTTCTGTTGGAAAAATATTCTTTTTGTCCACCACGTGTCGCCAGTATTCAACTATGGAAACAAACAAAAATTGCACTTCTCGGGTCGTGCTTTCAGGCCTGCATTTTCGAGTCGAGCCAACACTTTTTCCAAGGTTTCTAAGCGCTCCTTTGTTGTCTTGGATGAAATCAAAACATCATCTAGAAAAGCGATTACTTGAGGGATCCCGTGCAGCACTTTTTCCATCTCTCGTTGAAAGATTCCCGCAGCGCGGTTCAAACCAAAACATAATCGCGTGAAACGATGAAGCCTTTTGATGTTGAGATTGCGAGAACATCTCTGGAGTGCTCATGAATGACCACTTGGTTATATGCTTGGGCCAAGTCAATTTTTGAGAACACCGCTCCTCCTGCTAATGTTGCAAACAAATTCTTCACTTGATGCAGTGGGTGGCGATCCGGTTTGACGGCTTTGTTCGCGGTTAGTTTGAAATTTGCACAAATACGGAAGCTGCGGCGGGGCTTTAGCACTGGCACAGTAGGAGCTGTCCACTCACTCGTATGTATTCTTTCTAACACCCCAGTACTTACATTTTTTTCCAGTTGTGTTTCCACCTTTTCCTTGTATGCGTGTGGCAGGGAGCGAGCCTTGACGAACTTTGGAGGAACAGTACGGTCGATATCTAGACGTACGCACACACCGGGGCGGAGACCGCACAACTGCGGCCAAGGTTCATCCGTGTTGAATACGATGCCGATTCAACATGCAAAACAGACCAAGCTTGCATAAATGCACAAGTCTCTTCATTTTTAAAATCAAAATGTATGACTCAAATCCGTAATCGATTTTATTGGAAACGTTAAGATATGACGAGTCGTACACCCTTAACCTAATTGAAATTGCATTGATGTCGCCAATTTCTTAAACACGTGTTTACTGGTGATTTCTAGGAAGGGTTACTAAAAAGGCATGTGCCCCTAAGCTCAGAGCACAGTCCTCTAAACCAGGATTCATGCTACTTCATTTAAACGGAAGACTAGTGTTTCATAATGTCCAGCCCAGTCACACCCTCCCCATCCAACCCACCGGTCTGTTTAGCTTATCTTCACTCCTACTGCCACCGAGCGATGAAAATATGAGGCTTCATAAACTAGTTAAATATCTCCTAAATTATTCCAGTGGAAAAATATTGACTCTCCCAATGTCACCATGTCACTCCTCCCCACAAAGCCTTTGTGGGAGCCGTGACACCACCGTTTACCCAGGGCTCACACGTCACTTTTAATCATTGGTAATTGTACGGACAAAACAAGTGGGCATAACAAACTCAATGTTCGACTCCCGTGTGTCTTAGCTTGCACATAGTGGCAAACGTCACAGCCTCTGCTGACTTCCTTGATATAAACTACTACCATGAGTTGGCTATTTTTTGTGAAATATATCCAAAACAGTTGTGTTTTGGTTGCTTTCATGAGATTTCGGTGATAGCTTTTCTTTTTTTCTTTTTTAGCCAAGTTTTGGATTTCTGTCAATGCTTGATGTGCATTTCTTAAGACCAAAGGTACCCAGAGTTGATATTTCATGAGATTTTGGTGATAATTTTCATTTTTTTCCTTTTTAGCCGAGTTTTGGGTTTCGTCAATGCTTGATTTACATTTCTTAGGACCAAAAGTGCCCAGAGTTGATATAAACCGAGGTAAACTAAGTATTTTAGTCACGGTTAAAGGCGTCCTTTTTCTTTCCGGGTGGTCCTTTTTCAACCCCTTCTCAAAGGCAGTGTGCCCCCCAAACCAAAGTGCTGACTGCGCCCCTGGGCAGCACCGCCAGCACCGCCAAGCAGTAGCTGATTCAAATGTGGTTGAGGTGAATGAGATAGAACGTTTTTTGTGAATTGTAATGGGATTTCCCTTTTCAAGGAGCCCACACGACAAACATATATTGTTAGTGAGAGCAGCGGCTGCCCCAGTGATGTTAAAACAGCTTGCTCTCTATGAGGCGGGTCAATTTGAGTCATCACGTAGCTGGTGGGTTTTGCCTCCGCGCGGGCGGCCAAATTTTTGCTCCTAGCCACCTCCGCAGAGTAAGAATTTCTCTCTTAATTTCTTTTCACTCAGCTAGAGTGCGATCACTTGAGCAGTCCTCGCGAAAACACATTGATCCGTAAAGCTACCTTCGTCTCTTTAGTTATATAAACCGATTAGGTAATTTCCGTAAAAGTCACATGTCCTCTTTAATTCTACTTTTAGCTTATACGGCAATCCCTTTATTGCCTATACCTCCCTAAAAATTTTTCCTAACTGATCAGAAAGCTCCCGAACCGGGTAAATCTTGCAAAAAGAACTTGCACCGGTAATACAATCACCCCCTTGTTCTGGTCAGAAAGACTTGAAAAGATGCAGGGGATTTATCTTTATTACATCATAACTCTCAACATTGTTGCATACATTCATTTCCGAGAACAATGGCACACGTAGCGGTATCGATGTCAACAGAGGTCGTGTGCCAATACACGTGTCGCCCCCGGCTCAGCATTGCTGCCCTGATTCATGCCGCCCTCATCTTACCAGTGGTCCTGATGCATGCCGTCCCTGGCTCATCACTGACAGCTTGATTCATGCCGCCCCCGATTTATCACTGCCAGTCTAACTTGTACCGTCCCTGGAAATCAGTGCCGCCCCCGGCTCATCACTGCCACTCCCGGTTAATCACTTTCACCTTGATTCGGACCGCCCCTGGCTCATTACTGCCGCCCTGATTCAACACTACCACACCCGTCTCATCACTGCAACAAGGGGTGTAGCCACGATTTCGCTCAGGGGAATGGGGGTGGTCCCAAAAAAGGCTCCTGAAATTCTGCCAAAAGAGCACCCAGAAATGCCGTCAAGCCAAAAAAATGTTCCGCATGGTTTTTGCGTCAATTAATCTAAAGAAGGTCGCTTTAAACCAGAGCGCCCCTACGATATCGTCCTGACAAGTCATGTGTGTGCCAACCAAAATGTTTCAGAGCCAATCATACTCGAAAAACGAAAAAGGCCGTAAGTATGTCTTCCTCTTCGGGAGAATCTTCTTTCAAAGATAGATAGATTTCGGGAAGTTGCACTAAGAAGCATAGTTATGCGTAGAAAAGGTTGATTATTAACCTATCTCCTCTAATCCGGGGCTCATAATAAATCTAAAGTACAAAGATTATTCTGAAATTTGGTGAAATCTGAAATTCCAGGTGTCAGCTCACATCATGATAAAGAGCTTCTCCAATGAATATATTTTATGAAGATTCTGAGGAAGGGCTGTGCTCGAATATATTTTATTGTTATTTTATACATCCAGGATTCAAAGCCACAGACATTTAACAACTTAAGTTTGATGCATGGCGCCTGGCATATATGGTGATTATGCAACTTAAGCGTTTTACCTACAGCGGCAGCACATCGCTCAAAACCCTCGTTCACGGCACTTTTCTGCTTAGCGACCTGAACCTCAGTTGAAAGGCCCACGGACATCCGCAGATATCTTGCAGCCTTGTATTTCACCTGTATGGAGCGATAGTACACCACGGCAGCCCCTAGACCAGCCGCGTTTGGAGACCGCGTTTGGAGATTCTGTTCCAAACATGGTCGGGGATGATTCTGTTTGGAATGCATCATCCCGACGGGTCTCGATTAGTCTTTCCAAAAAGTGTCGTGCGCACCCAGCAATTATATTTCTGTTAAATTTGTCCCCAAAATGACGAGATCCGATGGGTTCCCTCAGCTATCACGTCCTTTTGCCGCTAGTGGGCCACGCAGCCCACACCCACTGAGCCAGGCTCCTAGTAAAACCTAACGATCAAATAAACGCTTGTGAAACGACGCAAATTTTTACATATTAATTCTCAATTCACATAATGACTTTAAATAATATTAACATTTGGCTGAAGGGGGTTTTAAAGTTCACTTTGTCCGGGTTTATCATTTTACATAACACATTTAATCTAGTAACCTTACAATAAGTATATGGTGAAAAATGGAAAGGCCTCGTTTTCAGTCAAAACTGGATAAATGAAGCTGAAAATTTTCAAACAATGTATTCTTGCCACAATTTTGACCTTAAAGTTCAGTTTTTGACCATCTGACCTTTCAAAGATCATGTCAGGTCACAGGAACATACAGTGATTGTTTTGCCAATAACTTCTCACTGGAATGAGAAAAAGTCCCATTTTTCTTGCAATGTGTTTATATTGTCACGGGGAGTCGATCGATATACAACATGATCATACCAGGTCACCATGTGTCCTTGACCTAGCTCGATGTGAGGTCATTTTCAAAATTTGACCTGACAAGGTCATATTATACTTCATTCGATTTGCCATAATGAGAGGAATTTAATGATGCATACATATTTTCTCTAGCTCTACTGAGTAAAAATCTAGAGGGGTAAACGAACACAGCCCTGTTGTAAGCCCATGGAGCCTTTTATTTTTTATTAGAGCCACTCCCAACAGGCACACTTGCCCAATTACACGGAGTATTGGCGTGTGTGTTTAAGGATCCTCTCCACCGGGTCAGATCGGACACGGAAGGCGGTTTCCTGCCGTGGGGATTGAGCCCACGTTAGTCCATGCTATCCGATCCGAAGACTGGCAATGAAACCACTAGGTCTACTCGGCCCCTTCTTTGATCTTTGCTGACCTCAATACTGACCTGACAGAAAAACACTTCGTATAATTTATATTCGTCTCCGCAAGACCTATTGAACACTTTCCTTAATTTTCCTTTAGCTCTCTTGGAAAACGAGATACCGAGGGGGGCGAAAAACGCTCCCCCAGCGGGCGCGTCATGCCAGGGACCCCAGCAGGGCAGGTGTTAAAGAGACCCAGATGGTCCGACAGGGCCCTGACGGTTTTAGCTGTCCTTGGGACTGGAAGTGGGTCCCACGGCCCAAAAACAACCCTGCTGGCCATAGTGGCCTTATCGGTCAAAGAGAGTCTACCTGACCAGATAGGGCCCTAATGTCAACACAGGGCCCTGGGGACCACAGTGGTTCAGAGGATCCTCTGTTTAAAAGATTTTTGATGGTCAAAAGGGCCTTTCTTGTCACAAAGCCAGTTACTGTGGAGGGTTTGAGATGGCCCCGTCTGACATGAGGTTCCACGTCAGGTCACAGAGTATGATGCGGTAGGGGCAGCACGTCCTCGAGGGGGGCCCTCAGGGGGGCCACCGTCCCAATCGCCTCTCCTTGGCTATACCTCTGGACCCAGCCAGCAATTTTTTCTCTGGCCCAGACGAGGGTGTACTCTGGCTTACTCTGGTAAAACTGTCCCGGCAAAGCACGGATTTGCTACATTCTTGCTTGGGAACTGACACAACGGCCTGCCGTGGGGCCAGAGTAGCGGTGCGGCAGGCTTTGCCCGTATTAGCCCAAACTACGCGGAAGATAACCGTGTTAGCCATAGCTCAGACAGAACAATATCAATGCTGAATTACTAGGGCCCAGTGCACGCGCGGCTCTGACAAAAGCTCTGGCTTACTCTGGCGGAGCCCGTCAAAAAAATGTGGCAATTGATAAGCCGGGAGTAGCAGTGTGATATGGATCGGGTTGAAGTGTATGTTGAGAGTGAAAACTTTTTTCAGTGTTTCGGAGCTAGCCCAAGATCAACGTACTTAATTTGCGTATTGAAATGGTATGGCCCCGATCTAGCATAGCATAGGCGTACTTTGTCCTATACCCAGTGAAATGTAACTTTTCCACTGCGAGTTCAACGTAGCAGATTATTTGGTCACTGAGAATAATGCAGACGTGAAATAAATACGCATTATTTTCAAAGACTTTATCCAGTAATAAAGCTAAACACCACCCACATACACTTGGAGTCGAAGGTTCAGTTTTATTTTTTCATAGCATATTTTATTGCGGTTGTATAAATCAGAGATGTAAGTTATCCTAAATTAAGAATCGTGAGATACATAGTATATAGAATACACGTCAAAACCGAACAATAGTTCAGTCTTAAAAGTAGCAGCAAGTGTTCGTCCTGCACACAATAGCATCGAGCCTCAGTTAAAGCATAAGTATCACCATCGACATAAACGTGAGGGCCCAGTCAATCATCAGCCTGCTATCCAGCAGAAAATTTTCCGTCTAAAATTAAGAGGGATTTGGTCTCCTTGTTTTGAAGAAACTGGTAAAGGTGACAAGCAGTGGGGCCAGATTCATTTTTACGTGTTAAAGCTAAGTGGTGATGGTGGTCAAGGAATAAGTGAAATCCAATTGAAACATTGCGTGCCACATGCTGGTCAGTGGTTAAAAGTTTTTCATGTTTTTGAAGAAATTATTGTCATGCATCGGTGGAGTTTTGGTCTCGTCTGCGGAAAAAGTCATTATAAAAAACATCATGGTACATGTGCATGTATTAAACCTGAAGGGAACCTGGGATTCGGCAAGCTAAGCCAACACAACTCACACAGCTCACAACTGCGTATACTGCAGTTGGCACACCTAATTGGGCTCTTGCACGTCAACCGTCGGCATGGTCTGCCTGCCTGACCAATCCTCTGGTGCACGGTTCTTCATTCGCCGTGCGCGTCCTCTGTTGCGGTCCCTGCCTCCAGAGAGTCATCTGCACACTGCCTTGCAGACTCCTGAGCGCGAGGAATCTGCACCGTTGCGCTTCAAGGTGTCTGTGGAGGGCAGAAACAATCAAAATTTAATTTTGGAAGATTTAAATTTGTAAAACAGAGATGGGATGACATGATCTACGACATGGGTCTTGTCACTGGGAGAGGGGCAGGGAGACGAGCTGCCAAAAGCGAAGTTTACTGGCCTTGTGGCGTTGACTGCAACAAAATACAATTTCTCCCCCTCAGATCCTGACCCTCCACCATCATTGGGCCCAGGGAAAGGCATGGGACCACCTGCCCTCCCGTTCCGACTCGGTTCCCCTGAAATAGCCTCTGCATCCTGCAACGTTCTTGGAGAAAAGTTCAGATTAGAATTTGAATGTGCCGAAGAAACTCATTGAAAAGCTGTTAGCAGTTTCATGTCTATTTTCTTTTAGAAAAATAATGAATAGAGAGAGACAGTAATTGAAAGGAAGTTCAAGACGAGTTTAACTTTCGCTAGAATGAAAACTAACTTTAACCTTTTGATTTTGCAGAGGGTACAAGACGTTGTCTCTACCGTCCGACCATACTCTGCAAAAATGTTAATTTCTCTTCAAATTTGTATCTATATAATGTCCACGTGTGGCAAGAGCATCGAGGGGAAATATAATCATGTAGACCATTCCTAACGGAGTTTTCTCAACAGCAGTAGACTAGTATCTAGATCTTACCACGCTCAGATATTGATATATCAAAGACATATAATAGCTGAAGCGAGACATCATGTGATATTTGCAAAATTAAAATACACCTTTATTGTCTTTATCTTCCTGACTATAACGTGAACTAGTGTTGCTGACAATCAGACAATCTGTCGGATTAGCCAGGTCGGGCATCAACTTTGCCTAAGTTTGCATTGGTGGGGAGAATCCTTGATGGTTCAAAATTGGTTTATATTTTTATTGTATCTATTAAATGAGCCAGCCGGTAAAAACGGGATGCTGCTACACAGTGGCGGATCTAGTAGAGAGGCTCGATAGGGGTGGGGGGGCAATCAAAAGTTGCGAAAAGCAAAAATATTCTTCGCGCAGTGACAGATTTGGACAAAATTCAAGTAGACATGTTTGGGAGATTTGTAACCGAATTCAAAGAGTAAAAATAAAAAAATAATCACGGAAGAAAGATGTGGCCACAATTGGTGCTCGCTTTTGCTATTCAAGGATCATTGTACCTAGGTTTCCTCCTTTACTGCGTCTGACTCGGGCCACAAAAACTGAAATAGAATCCCGGAACCACAACTGGATGAATATTTCAGGAATTAAATATAATTGATATGCTATGTCACATTGAATGAATTCTGGCTCCGTCCCTGGTGACCATTGAGGCCGAGAAGCCTTGAATGTTGAGCTGTGAGTGGCATCAAAGCAAGAAGCGACAAACCATCTTAAAAGTCGGCGGGAATCGAGAAATTGAGTGTCACCCACAGCATGCAAACTACGATAAGCCTCATGATTAACTATAAGAAGCCTCATGACGCAGCATGGCTTATAATAATTAAAATAATCCTAGACGGCTTTGCTTACCTCTTCAGGAGCCTCCAACCGGATCTGGATCCTTCAGAGAAAACCTGCAAAAAAACTGTCCATTTAATTCAAGCAGATTCCATAGAAAGTATTCTCAAGAATGTTGTACCTACAGGCAAATTTAGATGCGAAAACATTCCCATATCTGGCAGAGCAGGAATACAATTACTACAACGATTTTGGTCGAGGTCTAAATGCTCACCTTTAAACTTTGGAGACAGGTTCACACAACTGACGAGATGACGCGAAAATCTGCAGCCATTTTTTTCCTGCGCGTGCACGTATTCTCCTGGCGTATGTGCAGATCACGCGGTCCTCCAGCCAAAGAAATATTGGACGGCAAGACCATGCCTGAGCTAGCCCAAATCAGCCCGTGCAAAAGTCCAAGCTAATATCAGCCCTGATTAGCCAAAGGTAAGCCCAAGCTTTCCAGACCTTCTGGGCGGAGCTACCCCAAGTCAGTCGTGGCTTAGCCAGAGGTTGATAACTGCCGTAGTAAAGTCCGTCTTAGCCCAAACAAACAGGAACTATTGATTTCGTGATTATGTCCCCGTAACTCTGGCTCAGCATGGGCTAACGCGGTCCGCCAGACGTAGCCAGAGCTCAGCCCGAGCAAATTGCTGGCTGGGGAGGGCTCCAACTGACCAGAGAGGGCCCTGCTGGCGATAGAGAGCCTTGGAAAAAACAGTCAGTCATACTAGTTTAGAGGCTTCGCTAGTTAAAGAGCGTCCTCACAGTCAGAGCGGGCCCTGGGGGCTAAAACGATCCCTACAAGTCACAGTATCCTCCTTACTTAAAGAGGACCCAGCTGGTCCGACAGGGCCCTGAAGGTTTAAGCTGACTCTGCGACTCGCAGTGGGCCTCGTGGCCCAAAAAGCCCTGCTGGCCATAGCGGCCATAGCCCTGCTGACCAGAGAGGGTCCTACTGTCACCAACGGCCTTGGGAGGGGGGTGACAGGGGTTTAAAGAACCCTTTGATAAAAAACCTTCTTGTCACATAAATAGAATACTGGAGAGGGCTTAAGAGGGCCCTGTTGGGTATAAAGTTTCACGGCGGGTCACAGAGTATAATGCAGGCGGGCCGCGCTTCGAGCTATCCTCGAAGGGTTCTCCGGGTACCCTAGGAGGCCTCCGCGCCAGCCGCTTCTACTTGGTTACTCCTATGTAGAGGGCCCAGCTGACCAGAGGGCCCTGCGGAGAATAGACGGTTACACTAGTTCAGAGGCTTCTCTAGTTAATCAGGGTACTGACGGTCAAACTGGGCTCTGTGGCCTAAAAATGATGCCTACTAGCCACACAGCCTACTCACTGAAAGAGGACCCAGCTGGTCAGACAGGTCCCTGGTGGCTAAAGACCGGGCTCTGACAGCCTGCGAGTCACACTGGGCCCTGTTGCCCAAATAGTCTCGCTGGCCATCGTGGCTTTATCAATGTAAGAGGGCCCAGCTGACCAGAATGGGCCCTACTTTGGATAGGGGGCCCTGGCTACCAGTAGTTCAAAGGGTACCTTTTTACAGATGGTTTTGATGGGTAAAAAAGCCCTGCCTGTCACATAATAGAGTGCTGGAGAGGGCTTAAGATGGCCCTGTCTGGTATGAAGTCCCACATTTGGCCCCAGAGCGTAGTGCGAGCGGGCCGCGCGAAGCGCTGCTCGTATTCTCAGGGGACCTCTGGGCCCTCAGGAGGGGGTGACCGCCCTAGCCTCCCCCCTTGGCTACGCCCCTGATTGCAACCCAGACTTATGCCGCCCCTGGCTCATTCCTTTCTGTTCCAGCAAACAACGGAATAAATGAGGATTTGAATATGTATTGTTCCCCAGTGAGTGTACGTAAAAACTGCGACAAGCATAAGTGTCGCCACCGGCAAAAAGTGGGGGGCCAGCCAAACTTCAACCTGATGCTGACAAAAACTTCAACATCAGGACCAAAAACGTTCAATTTGGGCCCCTCGCTGCATTCCGCAGCGGCTGGATATAAGAATGTCCGGTTGTCTCTCATTTTGACTGAGATCAGGAAATTTTTGGCCAAAAGTGGGGGCCAGGCCCCTGGCCCCCTTTTCCGACGCGTATGGCGACAAGAACACACAAACTTGTCGGTGACCAACAATCAAACGACATGCCAAAACGCCGTGGAACACAAGTGGCACAAATAACACATTAACATGTGCAATAGTTGTAACGAATTGATGAAATAAAAGTACCTTTAATCGAGAAAACGAGACGAGGGCTAGAAATGCGTTGTGAGCGGAATAAACCCAGACAACAAAAGATATTTCAGACCACCTACTTCGTCCAGGGCTCAGTGCTGGGCATGCAATCAGTCTGCCACCGTCAATAGAGTGCTCAAGGAGCTCGGTGACCATTAACAACCAGTCTCAGCTTTACCCTCAATAAGCTCAGATAAGGATAGTTAGCATTTAGACGGCCTGAAACTGGTCTGAAACAAGGAAAACACAAGTAAATAACAGACATCAGTCGGCGAATGACACCGGTCGGGTCAAGGTCATGCCCGGTCTCGCTGGCGAGCGGTGAGCACAGCTCGCGAGGTGCGGAGCTCCCTGGCTGTGTAAGAGCAAACACAAGTCATGTGAACAGTGAGAAATTCATTTGAACTGTATGAACAAATAGTGTGAGCGTTGTATGCGATCTAGTGCGCACTCGAGTGCATATTTTGACGGGAAGTGTGAACTGCCTCAGTGCGAAACTTTTAAGTGCCGATAAAATGTCCGAATCAGAGAGTGAGAACCAGGATTCGGTGTTCACCGATGATACTTCTGGAAGTGAAAGTGCACGGGGAGGAAACGACAATTACATTCTTGAGGATAATTGCATACATCGCATACATTCTTGAGGATAATCGCAGAAATAGAGATGAATCATTTTCTCGCTCACTGTCATGCGCTCCGCGCCTCGCGAGGAGCGGGTTCGGGAGTCTTGACTATCTCGGCTTGGTGTGGCGTGTAAGGTTAGGGGGAGGGAAGGCTGGGGTTTAAATTTTGGAAGGGTGGGGAGAAGCTCTCTGCAAATGCGTTATTACCAACGTGGGATGTTTGCTATATGTTGCTTATCGGCTCGTCGGGAGGTGGCCCGATTATCAAATTTTCGTCACTAGCATTAATGAATTACAGCGAGACACTAAACGAGTAAACAACGCCAGTTTTCAGTTCTATGCCTGATTTTAAGGTTTTAACATTTAATGTTTGCGGCATTCGCTTAGCCTCTAAAAGACGTGCAATCTTCAGATTCTTGCACGCACATTTTCTAACACATATCGCTGTAATCCAGGAAACACATTCAAGTCAACGCGACGTTAGCCGTTGGCAAGCGGAATGGGGATCCAAAATTATTTTTTCTCATGGCATTACTACCAATGGGTGTGGAGTTGCTGTCTTGTTGCCACGGTCTTAGCAGGGTCTCTGTGTGAGCAATGTTTCCTATTGCTTCGATAATGGAAGGTTGATTATCGCAGATTTAGTCTACAACAAAATTACGATAAAATTGTTTGCCGCATACGCATCAACTCAGAGTCAAAGGGCAGAGCAGATTGAGTTTATTCGCCTAATAAACGGAAAAATCAGAGCTATGACAGTCCAAGAGAGGACATTTATGATACTCTGTGGAGATTTTAACATGCATTTGTCATATCAAGATTCTAAAAAACCAATTCTAGGGTTTCAGCTCCCGCTAGAGCATTACTAAGTGCGATGAAAGAACATAAATTAGTTGATATCTGGCGTGAAATGCATCCCCACCTAAGAAGATATACCTGGCGTCGTTTGACACCGACGTTACAACAATCGAGGTTAGATTATATTTGCTGGCAGAACATTTCATGACTCATCATGTTGTAAACAAGGTTAATATCAAACCTGGTGTATTAAGCGACCATAGTATTGTTGCAGTAGAAATCATGTTATTTTCTTCGAACAAGGGACCAGGTTTATTTCGCTTTTGCAATGAGTTGCTTCTGGATGCTTCTTTCATAGAGCAAGCTAAAATTGAGATAGGTAGATAAAGCGAAACTAGGACAGGATATATATAACGACGCCATTTAGTGGGGAATCAGACTAGAGTTATTATCAAGTCAGAAAAGGGTGGCAAGTATACAAAAATGGAAGGAAAGAGAAAGGCTTAGACGCCAGAGAAATGAAAATGACTTGTTACCGTTAGAGAGGCTTGAAACAAAAATTAGTAGTGACGGAGATAGCAATTTAATAGAAAAATACAAAGAGTTAAGATCCCACTTTGATGAATTCCAGGAGGAAAACAGCAAAACGGCCATGATTTACTCTGGTGCTAGATGGCTAGAAGAAGGAGAAAGACCAACTCGCTACTTCTTAAATCTGCAGAAACAAAGAAATCTTGAAAATCGAATTGACGTCTTACAATCTGAAAGTGGTGAATTCGTAACAGGGAACAAGGATATTTTGATAATGCATCGGGATTTCTTCCAAAAAGTATATACTTCTCCAGATGGTCAAGATAGGGCTAGCGAATCAGGTTGTGAGAGATTTCTGAGACAACTTGATTGTCCCTCATTATGCCTTGACGACAGATAATTTTGTGATGCTCTGGTCACAGGTGCTGAATGTAAATTTGCCATCGATGGTATGATGAATAACAAAGCGCCGGCAGTGTCCGGCTTCTCTAAAGAGTTTTACCAATTCTTCTGGGCAGACTTGGAGCAAATAATAGTAAATTATATAGCAGAAGTGAAAGAAAATGGGGCATTTTTGTGACTCAAGGAAGGGGTATTATCACCACGATTACCAAGCGTGGAGATCAAAAAATTTTGAAATTTAATATATGTCTTCTAGATATAGTATATAAAATTGTTGCCAAGGTGATGACAGACTAATGAAAGTACTGGGGAAGTTGATTTCACTAGATCAGACGGGAGGCATTCGTGGTAGGAATATTGGGATGAGTTTACGACAAATTTCAGACATATTAGAGTATTGTGATTCGGATAAGGTAGGTGGCATTTAAATGGCATTGGATTTTCAAAACGCTTTCAATACAGTTGAACAAAAATTTTTACATGAGGTTTTGAGAAAGTTTGGTTTCGAAGATAGTTTTATCAAATGGATTCAAATACTGCATAAAGATACTGAGCTAACGGTTATAAATAATGGGTACACCTCCCCATGGTTCAAGCCTACCCGCGGATTACAACAAGGCTGCCCTTCTTCTAGTTTTCTTTTTGCTTAGTCGTTGAAATTATGGCGATCAAGATTCGGGCAACATCGACGGTGCAGGGCATTGTCGTTTCCCATGATGAAAGTAAGATTTAGCAGTATATAGGTGATATGGCGCTGTTTGTTAACACGCGCACTGGAGGGGGCCTCGGAGGCCCCCCACCTGTTCACCGTCCGAGGTGGCCGGAGAACCGCCTGTAGCCGAAAAACGAAACCTGGCCACATTTAACAGAATTTAATAGCGCGTCGATTGGTGAAGACTTTTTGAAAATCGGCCGAAAGTTTTTTTACTTATAGGCTTTCAAAGTCAGACCTGCATTTTGAGATCGCCGTAAACGCGCGGTCGGACCAGTTAGCTTGCATTGAAGACCGAGTGGTGACGTCATAACGTCATATAAGCGGGACTATATGTCAAGGTCACTTCACATTAAAGTCAAGGTCAAGGTCAAAGGTCACAGGTCAAGGTCATATCTGCACTTTCAAGGTCACTGACCACTGTGCGTCCGGCCAAATGACGTTACCCCGTCTGACATATATTATGCTATGACGTCATCGGTAGGGTACCCCAATACAAAGGTCAAGGTCAAAGGTCAAAGGTCAAGGTCAAAGTTCAAGGTCAAAGGTCATTGGGAAAGGTCAATCTCATTTCCCGCCAAAAAGTGGCTACAGTGTTGGTCAAAGTGTAAATAATAAGCCGTATACCATATGGTGACCTTAAAGGTCAATGACCTTGAATGACCTTGACCCAAAAGTTGTGGGGAAGCCTCTTTGAGACCTCTTCTCTATGAATCTTTAGCTTGTTCCCGCCATTTTCCTGCATAATCACAGCATTTATCAATCGATACCAGCATGGCCAATATTTGACCTTTACGACCTAGTTTGACCTTGAAGATATTTACCTAGATCAATGAAAATTGGTCATCATGTAGATCACTATAGCCCCCACCCACCTACCAAGTGGAGTTTTTCTAACCCTCTTAGTTTCCGAGATCTTAGGGGGCCTACCAGGCCCCCTCCAGTGCGCGTTAGTGCCAGACCCCCTCCAGTGCGGGTGTTAAAGATAGTAACTCGGCAAGCAATGCATTAAACATTGTTCGGGAATTTGGGGTATATTCATGACTGCTTTTAAACATAGATAAATGTCAATTTATGTGGCTAGGGCCGCAAAAACAGTTAAAACATTGTGACCATGCAAACGTTACAAGCTTGCTTATGGTCTTGCGATATGTCCAAGGAGATACCTGATTTAATGCTGAAGGTAGAAGGATGCTCTTTGTTCATAAGCGTATCATGATTAAGAAAACAACAGAAAAATATGGCGGGGAGTGGTGTGGCCCAGAAAAATCTTCAGCCAACAATTCTTGCAAGCGATTCCTAGTTTCTTTTTCGGCGAAAGGCCAACCTACAATTGAGCACACGGGAAAGGGAAGGGCACTCCTGCCTACCTGATTATGGGTAGGGGAATAAGAAAAGCGCCTAGCGAGCAAGTAAAAATTTTGGGAGTCACATTTAGCTCCTTGCATGATTGCAGTACCATCAACATTGAGCCTGCAATGAACAAGACACAGAACATTCTGAACCAGTGGTCACAGCGAGACTTAACTCTTAAAGGGAAGATTACGATAGCAAAATATATTATTGTTTCTCAACTTATTTATATGACATCTGCAGTTAAAATTGAGAAAAAATATTTAGACGCTGTCCAAAGCAGAATCATGCAGTTTATTTGGAGAGGACGTCCACCAAAAGTTGCAAGGAATACACTCTGCCAAGGAATTTTGAACGGAGGATTAAATTATCCTGATATAGAAAATATATACAAAGATTTGCGCTGCTCATGCCTCGGCAGGATGGTATGTAATAATGATGCGACTTCCGTTAAAATTTTCCAGGCGAGGGTTCTTGTTAAGTTATTTACTGCATATAAACTACAATATGGCCTGAATCAAAGACCTGAAGGTTGCAACATTTTACAAAGAACTCCTAAACTGGTTTAGAGAAGCGGTACCAATTAATGAACCTTCTAATGGCAGAGAGGCGCGAATGCAAATAATTTGGAATAATGAGGCCATTCGAATGGGAGGAAAACCATTCTTACATTTTTCATTGTATGATAATCACGTCATGTTTCTGGATGATTTTTTTATAACCAGGGACGAATTCTAAACTATATACAGTTTAAGGAAAAACATAATGTATTAAGACTTGTTTTCCTTACCTATATGGGATGGTGTCGGTCCATTCCATCTCAGTGGAAACTGTTGATAGCTGGCAGCGGAGCTTTGTCCGCTCAGGATCGAGAACTAAGTCCTGATTTGAGAATCAAAGAAAAATTAGTACCTATTCAACAGATAAAAGTTAAATTATTTTCGTCCACATGGCTAAAGGACACAACTCCTAGTGCTCAGACACGATGGATAAGTGAAGGAGTCGATTTTGCGGAAAATTGGGAGAAAATGTATGCATTACCATTCAACATCACAAAATCAACAAAACTTCAGAATCTCCAATATAGAATTATTCATAGATTTTTCCCAACGCAAAAATTTTGTGCATTAGGAATGGGATATGTGACCCCTTTTGTGACGACTCTGGCAGCATAGATACAATCCAGCACTTTTTAGTCTGAATGTGGGGCAATGCAAACGTTATGGGGCGGTCTGACTCGAAAAATTAATGTTAAGCTGCCCATGTCAAAAAAATTTGTTGCTAATAATACCTATAAACATTATTTTTGGCTCACTAGAAACAACGGCTTTCGTTAATCTTATAGTTTTGAGTGCTAAACAGTTTATAGTGAATCGGAAGTTCAAGGAAGAGGTTATGAATGTTGATATCTTTCTGACGTTTTTCGACAAAACATTTGGAATGGAAAAACTATCGGCACAAAGAGATAAGAAAATAGATAAGGTTAAGGAAAGATGGTCTCCTTTTATTGATGATTGTTGTAATCTTAAAGTACCTATGAAATATTAATCGAGGTCTCTCTCGGCGAGCTATGCTGGGCAACTGGTGTGGCAAAACACATGCTTGGTAATTAGTCAATGTCAGCTTTTGAGAAAATAAGGTAGGGTGGATGGGGGGTGGCGGGGGCGTATCAGCGTGTAGGTATGCTTACTTTTGTATTCCCACGGTGTAAACAACGAGTATCAGCCGTCTGATGTGTTTGGGAACCTGATGCTCCTTGTTGAGATATTGTTTTGCATTGGTGTATTGCTTGCTGCAGATAAAAAATTATGAAAAAGAAAAAAGTAAGTAACAGACGAAGGAGTACACAAAAGAAGCATAAACCAACATTTCTGAGAGCTAAATAATGACACATTCATGCAAGCACATTGGCGGGAAGACTTTGTTGGCCCTGGTTCATCACTGCCCCCTCCCGCTTATCACTGCCACCCTGATGCATGCCGCCCCTGACTTATCACTGCCGCCCTGATTCTTACCCCCGCTCTATGTTACTGTAAAAGAGAAAAGGGCGTTAGGGCAAAAATGTGGGCCATGCGCTAAGCATTTCACACCACCACACCAGTGACTAGTCTGACGAGCGTTGAATACACCGTGTACTGCCTAATCCACGAACGAGCTCTGAGCGCTGACAACCAGTGGCGGATCTAGCCGGTCGGTTTGGGAGGAGCAAACCAAAGTAGAAAAAAAGAAGAAAAAATCGTCACGCAGTAAAAATCACGCTACAATATGATATACAATTCGCGCTATGAAATGATTTCAAGATACTTTTTTCCTATCCAAAGCCCCCCATATTTCCACTGAACTTAGTTGGTTCTGTTTGAAGTTGAGAGTTGAAGCGCAAAAATATTGCTTATCAACTAAAAATGAGTCGGGGAAAAAGGAGGTCGATCGCATTGGGGGGCAAAAAATAGTTTTGCCCCGAGCTTTTCCGTTGGGGGGGCAAATGCCTTTTTCGTGGATCCTGGATCCGCCACGGCTGACAACTGACCTCGTGTGAATGAAGAGCATCATGAAATCCCACGGTACTGACTGGGGTGGGGCTTCCGGTCGGATAGAGCACGCAGCACTGTGATTAGTTGATGCTGACGCTGCTTTGCCGGGATTTCCCGCAACTACGTGCTTTGTTTGATCTTCGCACAATAGAGTAGGAAGACAGCCACAGATGAAAATTTTTTAACATTATTTTGGTGAATTGCCAATTTGGGACGAGCGATAGAACGACATAATTATTATCGGGTGGTGCTCTGTCCTTTTTTCGTCAGGTGATGTGGGTTTGCTCAATTTAATTTAAGCCATCTCATGTATATTTCACCGGGGGCCAATCTCCGGGCACTGGGGGCATTTATTCCGACTGAGGGAATGGCCCCTAGTTAACATGTTAAAAATCGCCTGCCTCTGACCTGGCCCATATCGTAGCGACGATGGCAGCACGCTCTATTCTAATCATACCTCTGCGGGGGTGATCATTCCAACTTCTCTCAATAGATGGCGCACCAAACAATTCGATACGCTGATCACAATGAGAAATGGCCAGAGCTTCCATTCCAGTCGTACGTGATCCATGGTTCAAAGGGAAAATTTGCTAATGCATGAGCAGAAGTCTATGGTCAGACAAAACCAGTAGCAAAAACACTTATCTCTTATTCGTGCAATAATGGCCTATTTTGATCTTTGACAAATCATAGATCAGAATTCCCAGCTTTAGCAGCAGTCTCTGCTATTAATAGGCAGAAGCAGCAGAGCAACCATAGGTGGCGCATGAAATATAACAGAAGCAGCATCATTCTTAGTACAGAAATGAACATATTTGTTAATGAATTATCACGTGCTTTTACACTTTATTACCCTAAAGCTACTCAAACTTAAGCCTGCACTTGGTTGAATATTTTCTTCAAAGGCAGCAATGGTGCACATGCACACTTTTTTATTGTTGTTGTGTTTATTCTTGGAAGGCGACGGACGACAAGAACGACGCCGTGGTGTTGCGCGGTGGTTGGGCGGGCGGAGATGTAATAGTAATTGTTGTTGATGAATAGTTTTTGAATGGATCAATTGGAACAAATTGAAACTGGTTGAAACACTTGGGCCACTGGAGGAGGTGGGAACTGCCGCTTCCAGTCACCAGTTCCTGAAATTTTCTTTCCAATTCAGCTATTCCTTCTGATGCCTTGCAGTACCCCAGTCTGCAAAGTATGGCAGCAGGCCAGATGAGTTGCACCAGCCACCTAGAATTCATGCACCAATTTGCAATGTCAGCCAGCAAAAATTTGCACCAATCTGCAATATAGGTACCAGGGCCAGTCTGCAAAGTATGGCAGCAGGCCAGACGAGTCGCACCAGCCATCTAAAATTTTCGCACCACCAGCCTCCAAAAATTTGCACCAATCTGCCACATACCAGGGAAAAATGCACCCATTCCTACCCCTAAAATGCAATGCTACCTCAATCATTAGTCAGTTAGTTACGGACTTTTTATAAGGCCCTCTGCTTTGTCTTAATAGCCATTCAGTCATCATTTGTTTAGTTTAAGTGCCACTAACTTCACAAATTCACACCAGGTTGATAAAATTTGCACCACTTGGTCCTGTCTCCAAGGGCACTCGCACCAACGAGATCTCGTCGAAAATGGCATACTTTGCACACTGGTACCAGGGAGAATTACACGCCCATTCCTACTGACACTGGAATGTTACCTTTTTCATCCCCCTACCATGTCTTTCTGATCATTCATACATCTTCCATACCTATTCTGGAATGTTGTTGCCTTTCCACCATACTTCACTGCTGTTGGTCTTTCAACCTCCCTGCCCCTTACTTACCCATTCAGGTTCAACCAACCATTTATTGTAGGAACATTCAACAATTCAATGTTTTGTTTTTTATTATTCTGCCAGAGATGATGTATACTCAACTTGATTTGCTCTTAATACAGAGGTTTGGTAAAGAAAGGATATTTTGCCCATTGCCACAAAAATTGCTGTAATTGATTTGGTTTAAGTACCTATGCCTGCATCTCAATCTGGAACACAGCAGCGGCACAACCAGGGTATCATTGGGGGGCCAAGTTTTGAAATTGTACCGCCCACCTAGGGGTGTCCCCCATATTCTTAAAGTTTGCAAAACCATGCACTTATTTTATTTTTTCAGTGATGCTCTGTTGATGTTCCCTCCTCTACAGCGAAAGTCAGACTCCTCCCCCTTCGTTAGTGAAATCCAGACCCCTTTCTCCTCCGATCCCTGAAATGATATATGAACAGCCCTTAGCACCAGTGTGCAAAGTAAGGCATTTTCGATGAGATCTCGTCGGTTTGAGTGCCCTTGGAGACAGGAGCGAGAGTGGTGTGAACTTTATCAAACTGGTGCAAATTTGCAAGACTGGTGCAAGGAAAGTGGCACTTAAACCAAACAAATAGTGGCTGAATGGTTATTAAGTCACAGGAGGGGGCATTATAAAATAGTCCTTAACTAACTAACTAACTAATAAGGGAGGTAGCATTGCATCGAGTGAGTAGGAATGGGTGTGTTTTTCTTCCTGGTATATGGCAGGTTGGTGCGAATTTTTGGAGGCTGGTGGTGTGAGAATTTTAGATGGCTGGTGCGACTCGCTTGGCCTGCTGCCATACTTTGCAGACTGGCCTTAGCATGAGCCCACAATGCTATTTTTATGGTTGAATACCAAAGAGGAAGCAATGAATAGCAGTTTAGTGCTCTGGTGGGCCCTTCAATTGCTAGCATTCGAGTCAGGGCTACTTGAACTTACATTTAGGTTGCTGTGAATTGAATGGGGGCCAAAATAGCTTTCATTCACTGTCAGTAACATAGAATATTCATAGAATCACTGTCAGCACAAGGCCTGTCAAACCAGTTTTCTTTACTTTATGAATCAGTGATCAATTACCTCAGGATTCCAGTAATGTTGCTTTGTTGGACTCTGCCGGACCAAAGAGTAGAATTTTGTGGTTTCCCCTCCCCCGAAAAGATATGGGAGCGCTGGATGACAGCTCCTAGTTTCAATGTATTTTTTCCTTGGTCCATTGCTTCCTCTTTGTCTCTGAATTATCCTTGAATTTTTCAATCACTTCTTAAACCATCCAATTTATAATGGAACTAAAACATACCCGAAAATAAAATAGAGCGCTTTATTCATTAAAAGATTATCACCATGCCATTCTATGGGATGTTGTCGGGGTCTCAGTTCTTACTGTATGTTAAACAGTCAGTTTTTTCAGATGTGAACTTAATCCTTGAAGCCTGACTTTGGGGAGCCTGTGACCACTCGTCGTTTTGGAGGTACATGTGACGTCGCCAGTGGTTGCCATGGCGACGCTGAAGATGCCCAGTCAGAAGGTGATCCTGTGCGGGGAGTACGGCGTGGGGAAATCCTCGCTGTTCCGACGCTTCGCGATGGACACATTTGTATCTGCCTCAGATAGGAGGTCCACTCTGGGACTAGATCAGTATGAGAAAGTGTACACAGTCGGCCCCGACGAACGACAAATCAAGGTATGTACGGGGGAATTCTATTTCTCACTCCGCTTGTGAGTTCCGCCAGGTGTATGAATTTGTCGTGAAAGGCTTCAATTTGTTTTAAAGAACGGATGCACGTTGAGTTGACACCAGTCGTGCTGCCTCAAGATATGTCAACGTATCCGTTCTTTTTTATTTCACTGTGTCCTGATATATTTTCTAACAGCTTCCCATTTCAGCAGTAACTTCTTCTGTTTCCATCCGGGCGTTCTATAGATTAAGTGTCCTCTTTTCTCATTGGTCATTTGGAAATGCGTCACATAGAACTTGTTCTGTTCATCAGTATGAAGGAACGATTAATTTAAATTCATTTGATTTTGAAGCGAAGCAGCTCAAAACATATGTGCCTGACTGTTATGTGTGTCAAGAAAAGGTGCGTTGTTTGTATCCACCTTTGAGCACTCGTGTCCGCTGTTTAACGTCACCAACTGCTGAGTCCTCTTCCGCAACAGCTCCAGCTTTGGGACACGGGCGGTCTGGAGCGGGTAGCGTCGGTCACTTCTTCCTACTTCAAGTTCGCCGAAGCTGCTATTCTGGTCTTCAGCCTGGACAACGTCGACAGCTTCAACGTGTTGTCACAGCACCTGCTGGAGATCGTGTCGCACGCCGAGCACGCTAAGATTTACGTATGCGGTAACAAGTCCGACCTCAAACACGACGAGGTCGTCAGCGATGCCGACATACAGATGTTCTGGTGAGTGGGTTGGAACTTGTCTGCTTATTGGCAGAACTAAGACAACCTTATTTACGAACATTCGTGTGTTTAATTGGCGCTGGATTAGCTCAATTTAGGGTGGGGTCGTACCTGTTGACTCGTTTTCTTTGAAGAATTTTGTTCGGGATGGCTAAAAATAAACACACAATGGCATCTGATTGATTTTGATCGGGAAGCCAAGGACCTAACAGCACACCATCATTTAAACTGTGTGGTTTCATTACAAGAATTTATGGATCGAATATAATATGAGCGTGCCCTAGGTCCTTTTTCGACCATGCATTCACGGCTGGTCTTTATGGCTTGTCCTGGGTATTGTTCATCATCTGTAGCAGGATTTCTCAATCATTCATTATTAGTGGCTCCTTCCTAATTTCGTGTTTACTGTGTGGTCTTTTGGGACATATTGTATAGCCCTAACGGGAAATGTTGACAACATTAAGCCTAGTTTCCATCGTCAATGCACTGCTTCGTCCCCATGACTTCGTCATGACCTGCCACCATCACATCTCTCCCGCAGTGAGCAGTGTCACAACGTGGTGACTGGCGTCTTCAAAACATCGTGTCGCACCGGCGAGGGCGTGCACGAGATGTTCACCGAGATAGCCCGCCAGGTGGCCGTCAGCAGCCGCTCACGCAAGGAGCTGGAGAGGCTGGACGACCGCTCCTTCAAAGTGGTTGCGCCGGAAGTGGAGCAGGACTCGTGCTCCTGCTAGCTGCAGAAGCCTTCCTTGGCTGGCGATGCGGCCGGTGTGGAGGGTGATCATGTGGTTGGTCGGTGGTAGTGTGATTAGCCGTCATCGCGGGGTCTGGTTCGTGGTTTCACAGACTGGCGTTGTGCCGTATCATGTAGCCTGAGGTGACTATGCGGCAGCTACAACCTGGTGGTCGCAGCATCCCCGGTAATCTCGTGTGGAACATTGCCCACCCCACTGCCCCGTAGTGCGGTGTGTATGGATCCGACCTAACCTCGTGACCGCCAGACAGCAGGCGGCATTGGACTCCAGTAGATGTGTGCAGCTCATCTGCAACAACCACCCGACGTGCAGCAAGCCATGGCAGCAGACCCGGGGGATCTGGCGGAAAACCCGGGAGGCTCTGGCAGCAAACCCGGGATTATCTGGCAGCCGGTTCGATTTGGACATCTGCAGGCGGTGGATCGGGTCGGAACTTGGCGGTTATATGACGGAGGATTGTCGTCAGTGCTCTGCTGCTGATCTTTGTGACAATTGTATTACTCTGCGTCATTAGTGGAGTGTGGCACCTCAATGGGATTTCATGATATGGAGCGTCCCAAAAGTACTTGCTTTTTTACATCTTCTGTCCCAAACATCCACCGTTTGCGGAGAAACAGGCGAGTGATTGGAGTGGAATACTGCATCTTTACGTCCAATCCCCTCCCTGGACGGGAGAGAGAAAAGAGAGATATTAATATCCGCTCAGAAAGCGCGTATTTCTCCTCAAGGTGTGAAGATTTGGAGAAGCCAAGTATGAAATCGGTGGGCGTTAGATATGCTCTACAAACTGGTAGCTCAAACTTCGTTTGACTCGGCGCCACATTCCATTTCCCGGCGTGCCGTCGTCGGGCTATGTTAATAAGTTTTTTTCCCGAATAAGTCAGCATACTAAAACCATAGGTGCGGCTAGTGTGGGGTAGTTGTATTGAATGGTGGAACTGAATTAATCTCATTTTATTCCAATGTCAATTCCTTCTGAGTTTCTGACTCAAATTAGTTGACAAAGTTCCGATTGCTTCGTTGTTGGGTTTCGCCGCTAACCTCCCCGCTAACCTAGTACGGAACCAGAATGACCTGCTGGAAATGTCTTCTAGAACAGCAGAAGACGCTGCTCTACTCATTGGGGTAATAGAAGAGGAGGAATGGTTATCAGACTGCTGGGCGCTTTTTATGGGGAGCCAGTGGAGGTACAGTCGTCGCGTCGAGGCAAGTGGAGGGAGAATGAGTCTCCCATGCCTTAGCTATGGGGGACCCCCGCAAATTGTGTAACTTGGCCTATATTTTTGTTTTATTCTTCCTATTACCGGCGCTGGCGTTCGTGAATTTCCCCATTTTTACGTTTTGGGGAGGCGCTTGGTTCGCACTTTCCAACACAGCTCGCAAGTTTTTACTTCGGGTCTCAGCCCCTCTCCTCTGCTGTGTCATTGCCTCTGTCAGTATTCGTGCCCTGTTCATTAAAAAAAATCATGTTGGCCTCCCCCAGTGGGCCGATTCTGGCCCAAACATTCAGAAAAAAATATATTCCCAGTATTGTAATTTTAATTTGGGAAACGTGTAGAGTTCACTTTGTTGTCACCGTTGTCCGACCTCTCATTTTCCAAATGATCTACATCAGGATCGGGTGTCGTTCGCCGATGACAGTCCAACACCCTGGTGGCCGAAAAGCTAAACAATACGGACCAGAAATAGTTGTGAGCTTGCTATCGATTTCGGCGCTCAGCGCGTTAGAAGTGTTGGGAACCACTAGCAGACGCGGGTGGACCAATGTTGCCACCACCTGCCATGGACTGACGTCAGTGATGAGGTGTCGCCGTGATGTGTTTAGATGTCGGGTGCTGCAATGGAGCATTTGCGAGTGCGACGTCAGAGATGTGTCGTGAATGATGATTTGTCTGGGGGTTTTGCCGCCATTTTTGTGAACGGGGTTGTGTGCCTCAGTCAGCCGCTTTTGGGTTGAGTTGTGGGAACAATGAGCACATGGTTTGTTATTTGTGAAGTTATCTACTCTGACCCGAATGCAGAATACCGCTGTACCAAAATTGGACTATCGTAATTGACCTGAAATGTCTCTCTATTGGAGACTAAAAAGTTCATTGGAAAGCCTTTTGAGATGGGCTTACGCCATCGTTTTTATTTCCAATGATAATTTCGCAAGGATTCAAAGCCCTGAACATTTCATAATAATTTTTAGAGAGTAATGATGAATGTTTTCGGTATTTGTTTCATAAATAGCCAAAAAAATAAACATCTCAGAAAATTTAGCTTCGTAATGCGCCCTTGGCCTTATTTTAGTTTGGTTATGAACAGCAATGTTTGATTTCGCTAGCCGATGGTGCTGTCCTTCCGCTCATCTCCCGCGTTACCAGTCAGGCTCAGATGTGTCAGGCATAGGACTTCTGTGCATCTTCCGGGATTTAGTTTGAAATACTCAGCTCAAGCATGCGGTTGTCCGGACTTCCTACTGCGGTGGCTTGGCGATCATCTGGGGAGTTTTTATCCCGTACGCGCTCAGTTCTCTAACGGTTTTTGTCATTTAGAGGATTTTAATGTTTGATCGCTGTCGATGTAAGCTGAACATGGTGTCGGAAGTAGCGCCGCGACCTTAGTTCAAATAATGTGCCAGCTTCCTCTGTTAAATGTGTTTTTAGTCGAAACTTTACTAATGCCCATTTTCACTGGCTGGAGGCTGTTAATGTTATGGATTGCGAAGCTGCCTAACTAGTATTAGAATTATTAGTTGTGGGTTTCACAGCCTGTCCGTGGCGGCCCGTAACTGTGCGTTGGTTTGCGTTACGATGGAAAAAATTTTCTTGTGCGGCTGCTTCGTGTTTCTAAGCCCTACATGAATGGAGCTTCACGGCTAATTGAGAGAAATAATAGGATTGTTAGCGAAAGTATACCTTTGATTTTCTTGGTAGGCACAGTGTTGTATTTGTAGCAGTAGCGCGAATTGCTCGCGCGCCACGTGTTTTGGTTGGGCGTTGGAGATGGAGGTGGTTAGTTGGACCGTCCCGTCCGTCTTCGGCGACATGACGCTCACGTGTGATACTGAGGCGTTTGGTCGAGCGCTTAGATTCGCATTTACACAGTTACTCAGTATACCCAAGTCTGACTGTGAATAAACAAACTAAAGTTATGTGAAATAAACCAGTCATCGGTTTGATGTTTGTGGAATTCCTGAGGGTATTTTTGGCGTGCCCTTTTCCTCATTCAAAGCCCACATTGCTCTTCTAAAGAAGATGAATGCTGGTATCATGTTAGAGCGGAAGATATGTTGAATGAAAGAAGGTATATAAATGCCCGTTGTCGGTCAAGTATATTGAGAGTGAAGGCGTAATCTAGCGGTAGTTCTGCTGCTCGCATTTGCACCACGAGGCCAGCAGGTCAGTGACAGTGCAGTCCCGGTGAATCACGTGCTGAGACGTGACGCGGTTATCTCGCGCATCGCCGTACCAAACTCCGCAGAGGTGGCGCCGTCCGCTGCTGAAGTATAGAGGGCGCTGTCGGCACCGACCCAGGTAGGGCCGGAGCCGACCCCAGTGGAGGTGCAGAGGCATGGCCGGGAGCCGGGCCTAGAGGGGCGCCAGCTGATACCAGCACGGGCCTCAGGACAGGGAAGGGGAGGCAGCCCTCACTCTTCATCGGAAATTACCCGATTTCAGCCAATTTTAAGAAAAAAAACATTTTGTGACTAGCCGGTGCGGACCCAGGAAATCTCAACGGGTCAGACCAGCTAGTGCATTCTACTAAAAAAGAGAATTAAATTGGCATGATAGGGACCCATTAGGTATGAGGCTCCTTGCTATTTCTAAATTTTCGATGTCAGTTCAGTTATCACTGCTCGATTAAGGCACTGTAATTTAGCTGGGGCCCTACTTCCAAGCCAGAGACCTCGTAAATAAATCGCCTCAGGGGCCCTGGACCAGCTCGTGACCACTGAAATAACTCTACGTAGGGGATGTGCAATACTTTCTCACGGCCGCTGAACAGCCCAGAGGCTACCGGCAAACCCCCTTTGAGGAGGCTCAAAACCAATTCTGAGGGCCATGGCTGTTCAAGGGTCCCGACAAGCTCAGGGGGTTCCAGCGCCAACACATGGGTTTCAAGATCAGTTGGGGCCTGGTTATTTAAAGGGGCCCCAGATCAGCTGAGGGGACTCAATGTCAACTCAGGGGGTCACCAAAACTGCACGGCACCCAGGTTCACTGAGAGGCCCAAAGCAGCTCAGGAGATCCAGAAAAACAAGAGGCCCTACCAGCTGGGAGCCCCGGCGAGTTTCAGCAGCGCCAGAGTGGCACAAGGGATCTTAGACAAGCTAAAGGAGCCCATACCAGTTTAAGGGGCCAATAGCAGCACTGGGATCCTTACCAGCTTAGGGCCCCTAAGTCAGCTAGGGCCCCAAACCCAATTCTGGAACCTCTTGTGCAAGAGTCTCAGGGACCCCAGAACAGCTCAGAGGCCCCTAGTGAAGCTCCCTATAATCCTATATTTGACCTGCAGAATATAAATCCTATATTTGATCAGATTTGACCTAGCAAGGTCATATTATATAGCATTCGATTTGACTTGCTGCGAGGATTCCGATGGTCTAGCTTGGTTTTCTCTATATTTACTAGTTGAGATGTAATGACTAAAAAACTTCATCTAAATTTTATTCCTATGGTGGCATGCCTTGACTTCTAGTGACCTTCAATGTGACCTGACAAAAACAGTTCCTAAAATATTTTCTATAGAGAATTAAATGAACTACCCAACACCGTTTGCCGTTTTTCGCTATCTAGCGTGTTTTTTTAGATCTTAGGGAGGCGGATACCCGGCCCCCGTCAGTGCGAAAGTGGCTCAGACCCCCGACAATGAGCGTGTTAAGGGCCCCCGAAGAGCTCATAGGTACCAGGGTCAACTCAGGGTTCCAGATCAGCCATAGGTGTCAAGATAAACGGCCCCCAGAACAGCCCAAGTGCTTCTTGCAATACGTTGATCTCAGGAATCGTAAAATCAACTCAGGGTATACACTCTGATGGTGTGCACGTGCACACCATCTCAGTGGTCCCAAGACTACCTCGCATGCCCCACAACAGTTCAGGGGCCCCAGATCAGAAAAGGGGCCCACGATGAGTTCATGGGCTCATGTGCCAACTCTTTGGGTTCCAGTCTAGCAAAAGGATGTCAAAAAGGGATCCGACCATGTAAATGGCCCAGATCAGCTCAAGGAGCCATACCAGCTGAAGGCTCCGGTCAATTTCAGGGACCACAGACCAGGTCAACATCACTAATCCCAAAGCTGCTGAGGGAGCCAGCTCAGGGCGACCTAACATGAGCACGGGCATTTCGGGCCAATTTAATTGCCCAGCCCAGTTGAGGGGCCCTGAATAAGCTTAAAGAGACGCAAATCACCTCAGGTAACCCGTACCAGCTCAGGGGTTTCAGCACCACCCGGGGTACTTAGCCCAGCAACACCTGGGCTCTTTTCAAACAAGGAACCTCGCCGATTTAAATGCCAACTTTTGTTTCTCAACTTAAGTTTCACCGCAGTATTTGAAATCTGAACGTTTTCACTTTCGGGGCACACGCTCACACATTAGTTTTAAATATCATTAAAAACCCAGAAGGGTGCCAAAGTGGGTGAGCTCGTGCCATGTGACCGCCTAAGACCGTGCTCTGCAGAACAGGGAAGGGTGATAACTTACTTTAAGGGTTTGGCTTTAGGGGAAACTATACGCTGCAACAACAGGAGATACTTAACTGTTGGATGTAGAACTTAATCAATACGTTCAAAAATATTTGTTTCAGTGAATGTCTGAGTTATGCTAATATGTTATATAACATTATTTCACGGAATATATAGGGTATCATCAGCATAAAAGCAGACACTCTCAGATATGAGGCCCTGATAGGGTTAAATCAGCTGCAGCCTCCCAGACCCACAGTGTGCTCGGCGGCACAGCATAGCTGCAGGATATGTAGTGCGGTACAGTTTTCACTTAGGAGACGTATTGCGATGCAGCATAACTACAGGACAGTGCGCTGCAAAAGAACGGGGCTTTGAAACCATCTTTTAAACATGCTCAACTCATAAGTAAGTGATGTGCATAGGACAGTTTCATAGTTTACTGGTAACGTGTTTACATTCGCACTCGCATCGCATTTAATCAGTAAAGCTAAATGGATTAAACTAATAGCAGACCGGGGCCGTTTTCAGTTATCTACAGAAGCGCTTTGCAAAGGCAGACGAGGCAGTATTCAAGAGCCTTTGACAAAGCTGTTGTTTGCAGTACGGAGACTGGGCTATCACTTCCACAAGCCCAGCAGCCGAATTAGGTTTCGTGGTGACGTCATGTCCTTTCAATGACGTCATGCCTGATCAGCTGTAATGGAATCCGAGGGTGCAGGGGCTGGCGGCGCGGGGGCGGGCGCGGCAGGACTTCCGTCGCCGGCGCCGCCCGCCGCTCGGCTGCAGGGTATGGCGCTGGACGCTGTGACGTGCACTGCTGTGGTAGTCCGCGAGGCAAGGAGAGTGTCCGAGAAAAAAACACACACCGTGCGTTCGCTCATTTTCGGCGATTTTTTCTGTCGGCTGTCTGCGTACATTCCAGGTGAGAACGTCTGTACGTTGCATCTGAAATGCTAATTCTCCAATCCCTATTCCCTGGAATTGCAAACGCTGGCCCTTCCACTGAGGCTGCAACTAACAAGACTTGGAAGGCGGAGGGGTCCTATTTATAGTGGGGTGTATTGAATTATAGAGCGATAGAACGGACAGACAAAAAAAGCTGGGTAAACGATGACTAACAATTTTGAAGGGATTTATTGCTTCCGAGGGTGCCAACTAGCCAAAATACTTGGGAATGACCCCCTGGAAAATACCGGGCTGGTAATGGACTGGAACTTGACATTTCGATCACATATAGACACACCAACAACAAAGCGCACGGGCCTACTCATGGGCCTTTTTCAAGCTAGTCATGCCATCCCTCGTACCGCTGTAAAGCAAATCGTTAATGCTCTAGTGTTTTCAAAAATAATGTACTGCATATCTATTTACGGGTTGGTTCTGCAGGTTTTGGTGCTCATACAACTGGTTCTGATTTTCCCATACGCTTGTTTTGTATAGATAAAGAGCTCCAAACCGATTGGTTTGGGTTACTCGGTGAATCTCTAGAGCGGCCCGGATTGGTTGGCGAATCTTTTAACTGGGCCGTGGATTTGATATGGATTTGTTTTGGCTCCTCTTCTCTTATCCCAATCGAGTATTGATGTATTTGGTATGTATGTATGCACATACATGCATTTATTTCATGCTAGATTTTGTTTCTACTCGGCATTGTCGTCTTTTCAATTTTTATGCGGATCTGGCGTCTATCACCGTTTTTTGTCGGAACACACATATCTACGTTTTCTGGATATTGCGTCATCTAAGTGCCCGGACCGCTTGCCAAACATCCCGCAAAATCCGGGGGTTAAAGGGTACTCTGAGAGAGAATAGGAAACGCTCCTCAATGACGCGATACATGAGCGACTCGGCTAAAGCCTTTGACGAAGTGTGTACATTTATTCTACAGCTGCCGTGTTTCTATAAGTTCGTTTCAGTTTTGATTTTTCAACTATAGCAGGAAAATTACTGGGACCTGGGCTAAAACCAAAGAAGTGAATATCAGTGGTTGAAAAATATGATCCCCACCATCACCCCAAAACGATAAGTGATTCAATACTCGGTGGAGATGAGAGACATGCGTCGTTCTTGAGGCTGGTTTTTGCCAGGAGCATCGACAGGGTGGAGTACAGGGACGTAGCCAGGATTTCGCTCAGGGGGGCGCCCCGAAAAGGGCCCCTGCGACAGCGCCAAAAGGGACCTGATGGGTAAAAAAGGCCCTGCTTGTCACAGAATCGTGTCCTCAGAGGGGCCCTTCGGGCCTTCAAGGGGAGGGGCGGCTGTCCCTGCCACCCCCCCCTTGGCTACGCCCCTGGTGGAGTAGTAGTTCCAAAGTAGCACGGTATCATTCATATTATTTTGGCAATGCTGAACTCTGCGTATGTGAAAGAAAAATTGGCAGAAAAAAACACAAATATATATATATATATATATCTTCCACTCACTCTCTTTTCTGATGCGAGCATTCTCATAGTTTTGCTGAACCATACTAAAAATGTAATATTTCTATACTTTGACACTCTTGCTCTCGCTCTCAATAAGTTTATTTTCTGACGCGAAAATTCTCATATGTTTTTTAAACCATTTCAAAGATAGGATTGCCTTATACTTTGATTGTAACTTCATACTTCTGTCGAATATTTCCCAATTTTGACACCTACCAAGTGAGGCTGCTAGCATAATTCAATTTTCCATTTGCACTTCGGTCCAAGAAAAGAGTTTTGAAGCGATGCAATTTTGGGAAGGATAGCCCACGTAATGTCACGCGTTTTTCTTTCGCGTCTTGGAGCATATCACTTAATAAGTTGTGTCAGGAGGCTCCTTGTCTTCTTCGGGTCCATGCCTTGTTTCAAAAGCACAATGCTGAAAGCAGCGCTTGGGAGGGCATTCCCGCACCACTGGGAGGGCATTGACCTTTCGCTGGCAGGACGAGCTCCCTGCGAGCGTCACGGTTTGGTTTTGCATTGATTCACGCGCAATGGCGTGGGCTACGGAAAGACGAACGCACGCGCATGCACCCGGCCCGGATGGACGTGGGAGGCTAGCAAGCCTCCGACTCGCCACTGAGCTAAACCAAACGTCTCAAAATTCGTCCCCACCGAAAATGAGTCACCACCACCATCAGCACAAAATGAAGGGGCGGTTAATTTTCAACCCGCTGTCGATAAGAAAGTGTGCCCTCTGAAACCAAAAACTCATTTGGGATTTGGGCTCATTGCTGCCTTCCGCATTGCCTGGTTACAATATATACCGATTTATTTGCCAACTTGAATGAAACTGAGAAAATTTTACAAAAAAGTGGGGCAGACCCCTGCTCCCTCCCCTTCTCCAACGCGTGCGCCACTGAGTCAGCTGATTGCAGGTGACGCACGTTTTGCTAGCAAGCGTACTACCATTCGGCTCAAAACCAGAGCGCTAAGCATATGCTGAGGATGGTTCAAATTACGAGGCGAGACAGCTTCGCTCCCAGTTGTTATGCTTGCGACAATGCACACAGTACCTAGCTGCTCCTTTCAGTCGCTTTGTTGTATCGCTGTGTGCGGACGGCTTCTGTGGTGGCAAAAACGCGACCTTGGCTGTATTGGACGGATGAAAGAGTCGTTTACTCGAGCGAATCTCCGACGGCAGATCAGAGATACGCTCACCACGTTCCCGCCGGGAGGCGAAGTCCGCTTCTTCCACTATTGGCTCCCCCAGAATGACGCAGAAAGACGAAACACAGAAAAGAAAAGCTTACGATAGCATTTCTCTGATCATTTTTAGTGACAATCACTTGACAATCGAAGAAATACAGCTTTACCTTTTCATAGCCTTCTCAACAATCAGTCCATAGGCGTAGGAACCGGGGGGCCAGGGGGCCACTGGCCCCCCCCACTTTTCTGGGATGGGCCCCCGCAACGGAGATAAGAATATCAACAACTGTAATATCAAGCAAGAAACTCAAACTGTCCCGATAGCTTGCCCCGGAACCCCGTTAAACTTACCTGTGCCCCTAAACTAAGTTGAGGTCCTATGAGTTGATTTTAAGGTCCCCTAAGCTTCTCAGGGCCCCTGAACTGGCATCTGATGCCATACGAGCTAATCTGGGCCCTTTGAGCTGAACTGAGCGCCCCTGAGATGGTTTGGGCAGCATGAACTGTTCTTGGATGCCTAAACTGAGCTAGGAGCCGTAACCTTAAACAGGGCACCGTGAGTTGGCCAGAACCTATATCCACCGACCTGGGGGCCCCTGAGCTGAGCTGGGACCGTAAAGTTAATATTGCCCCTTGAGCTAATCTGGATCCCCTGTGATGCACAGAAGACCCTAAACTTATCTGAGGCCCCTGCACAGGAATAGGGCCCCTGCTCTGAAATTTGGTTATAAGCTTTAATTGAAACCCTGAACTGTTCTGAAGCCCCAAATATGCCGACAAGGGGCCCCTGGATGAGCCGGGCCCTTAAGTTTATCTGGTCATCAGAGCTAATATGGGCCTCTGTGTTGAACTGAGGGCCCCTGAGATGGTCTAGGACCCCTATAAGGCTTTACAGCCACTGACCGGGCGGCCGAGAGCTTGAATGGGCCCCTTGAGATGTTCTGACAGTGGTGTAGCCAGGGGAGGGTGGTCTCAGGGGTCCGCGGACCCCCTTAGGCTGACCTTATGCACTAAAAACAAAAAATGATTTCGGGGGCCCCTGAGCCTGGTCTCGGGGGGGCCTCCCGAGCTTGGTCTCAGGAGGCCCCCGATAATCGGTATCGAGGGCTCCAGAGTACCGAATATTGATCTTGGGAGACCCCTGTGCTCAGTCTCAGGGGGTCCCGAGCTTGGCCTCAGGGCCCCCGAGCTTGGTCTCAGGGCCCCTCCCCCGAGCTCGGTCTCACGGGCCTTTCGATCTTGGTCTCACGGGCCTTTCGATTTTGGTCTCAGGGGCCCCCGAGCTTGGTGTCTGGGGGCCCTCCGAGCTTGGTCTCAGGGAGCTCCCGAGCTTAGTCTCAGGGGGCCCTTCGAGTTTGGAATCAGGGCCCCCGAGCTTGGTCTCAGGGGCCCCCCGAGCTTGGTGTCAGGGAACCCTCCGAGCTTGGTCTCAGATAACCCCGAGCTTGATCTCAGGACCCTCGAGCTTGGTCTCAGGGGACCCCCGAGCTTGGTCTCAGGGAGCTCCCGAGCTTGGTCTCAGGGGCCCCCCGAGCTTGGTGTCAGGGAACCCTCCGAGCTTGGTCTCAGATAACCCCGAGCTTGATCTCAGGACCCTCGAGCTTGGTCTCAGGGGACCCCCCGAGCTTGGTCTCAGGGAGCTCCCGAGCTTGGTCTCAGGGAGCCCTTCGAGTTTGGTCTTAGGGCCTCCGAGCTTGGTCTCAGGGGCCCCCCGAGCTTGGTGTCAGGAGCCCTCCGAGCTTGGTCTCAGATAACCCCGAGCTTGGTCTCAGGGCCCCCGAGCTTGGTCTCAGGGATGCCCCCAAGCTTAGTCTCAGGCCCCCTCTCCCCGAGCTTAGTGTCAGGGGCCCTCGAGCTTGGTCTCAGGGAGGCATCCGAGGGCATCTGATGCATAAGGCTGACCGTATGCACTGGAAAACACGAGCATTGGTCTCGGGGCCCTGATCTTGGTCTCAAGGGGCCACCGAGCTTGGTCTCAGCGCCCCCGAGCTTTGTCTCAGGGCCCTCCGAGCTCGGTGTCAGGGGCCCTCCGAGCTTGGTCTCAGGGAACGCCCGAGCTTGGTCTCAGGGGACCCCCGAGCTTGGTCTCAGGGGCCCCTGATCATCGGTATCGAGGGTTCCAGAGTACCGAACATTGATCTCGGGGGCCCCCTGAGTTCGGAGGGGACCCTGATCATTGGTATCGAGGACTCTGGAATACCGAATATTGATCTCGGGGGCCCGTGAGCCTGGTCTCAGGGGCCCTCGAGCTTGGTCTCAGGGGACAACCGAGCTTGGTCTTAGGGGGGGCAAGCTTGGTCTCATGGGCCTTTCGATGTTTGGTCTCATGGGCCTTTCGATCTTGGTCTCACGTGGTCTCGAGCTTGGTCTCAGGGAACCCCCGAGGTTGGTGTCAGGGGGCCCTCGAGCTTGGTCTCAGGGAGCATCCGAGCTTGGTCGCAGGGTCCCCTCGAGCTTGGTCTCAGGGGCCCGAGCTTGGTCTCAGGGGTTCAGGGCCCCCCTCGGGGTGCCTCCGACTATTGATATCGAGGGACTCATGAGTGAGGCACGAGCATTGACCTCATGAGACCCAGAGTTTGGTCCCAGGGGCCCCCAGGCCTGGGTTCAGGACCCCCGAGCATCGGCATCGAGGGGCTCCAGAGCACCGAGCATTAGTCTTGGGGGGGCTCGAAATATTGATCTTGAGGGCCCCGGAACATCGGTGTCGAGTTACTCCTGAGAAAAGCGCGAGCATGGGTCTAAGGGTGCCCCTGAGCCTGATCTAAGTGGGACCCCGAGCTTAGTCTTAGGACCCCCTGGCATCAGCCTCAAGGGGCTCCGGAGTATTGGTCTAGGGGGAGCAATTATTTTAGGGGCCTCCAACTGGTGATTTCAGAGGGCCCCCGAAAGTTTGGATGCAGTGGTGTAACCAAGGGGGCCCTAGGCGTCGCAGACCCCCACCCCTTGGGCCAATTTGAACCACTGCAAAGGATTCTCTGATCACGGGGCCCCCAGAGTCAGTCTCAGGGGCCCCTGAAGATTCGTTCTCAGGGCGTCTCGAGTTGGCCTCACGGCCCCCGCCCTGAGAGTCGGTCTCAAGGCCCCCGAAAGTAGATTTTAGGGGTCCCAGAGGGTTGGTCTCAGGGGCCCCAAAATTCGGTATCAGGGGCCCCGGGAGTCTGTCTCAGGGGAGGAGGCCGAACTAGTCTCAGGGGCCCCCAAAGAGTGGTTCTCAGGGCCCTGCAACATAATCTATTTCAGGGGGCCCCTGAGAGTCAGTCTTAGAGAACCCCAAGAGTCGGTCAAGGGGACCCCAAGAGTCTGTCTTAGGGGACCCCGAGATGTGGTCTCGGGGTCCCCCTGAGAGTCTGTCTCAGAGAACCCCAAGAGTCAGTCTCAGAGCACCCCAAGAGTCGGTCTCAGGGGGCCCCTCATGGTATCACGGGCTTCTCTCTCAGGAGTCAATATTTAGTTTCAGGTGACCCCGAGAGTTAATCCGGGGGTCCGAGATTTAGTCTAATTTGATCCGCAGAGTGCTGGTTTCAGGGGGCCCCAGAGGGGTAATTTTGGGAGCCCTCAAGATTTAGCCTCAGGCTGTGCCCCCCCCGAGTTTTGGTATAAGCGGCCCCGAGAGTCAATCTCAGGGAGCACCCAAAAGTTAGTCTCAGAGGGCTCCCGGTTGTCAGTCTCAGAGACTTCCGAGAGTTAATCTCGGGGTTCTGAGAGTAATTTCCAGAGGTGCTCCCGAGTTTTGGTCTCACGGGCCCGGAGTTAGCCTTAGGCCCGCGAGAGCTAATCTGTAGCCTCCGAGTCAGTCTCAGGAACGCCAAAGACTCAGTCTCAGAGGTGATTCCACCCCCCCCCCCGGGTGTTTGTCTCAGGGGCGCCCTAGAGTAGGTCTCAGAGGGCTGTCGGAAGTCATTCCCAGCCCCCTCCCCCACCCCAAAGACAGCCTCATGGGACCCCAATAGCTTATCTGGATGACCACGATACTAAGTCTCAGCCCCCCCTCCAGAGCAAATCTCGGGGGCCCAATAATTAGTCTCAGAGGTGCTACCGATAACTAATCTCAGGAGCCCCGAGAGATTCTCAGGGGCCCCCAGTTTTGATCAAGAGGCGCCGTGAATCGGTCTCCGAGACCCACTGAGATCTAATCGGGAGAGCGGCCGAAAATTAGCTTTGTGAGCGCCGCCAAGTGTTGGTCTTAGGTGGCCCCAGAGCTCAAATAAAAAATTTCAAAATCATATGCCTCGGAAAAAATGTACCTACCCCTATTGCGTACTAAAAAAGCACAAATTGAAACATGATTATCGAAGGAAAGGCAAAAATTTATCTAATTTTACCATAAGAGCAAATCAAACAGGGAATTGGGCACTTTAGTCAATTTTTAATATTTTAGCTTAACACCAATAACTACATTCCTAAATATTCTGAAATAAACAACTTTCCAATATTTTCGTAGGAAACCAGACAAACAAGGGTAATGACAGAAATTGATGAACATAATCCCAAAAAGAAAAATAGGTATGAAAGGTTGAAAATAACAATAACAGAGTGAGCCAAGGCGATAGATATCTTGGGCGCCTTTTGTCTTGGTAATTTGCTCGTTTACAAGATAGCAAGGGTAAGAAAGTAACTGGATCTCAACAGGATCTGTCGACGGAATAGAGGTTATGTAACGTTCGGGACACACTACCATATCCCTTGTATCTTTATTCGTTTTTTTCGTTTCTTTGGAAATTTCCTGATAAAGAGTCCATGGATTCGACACCGGGATATAATTGCTAATCATTTCCCGTAGAAGATCATTTCTTCGTACTCAAAACGACTGACCTCCAATAACTTCATGTCTGATTACCCGAGTGAATTGAGGTAGACTCAGGTTTAACATCCTGCGTGCATCAACATTGAACTTCCCGAAATATGGCTCAAAGCTGTTATTATAGCCACGCTACCATATAAGGTATGGGTCATCCTTAATATTTGGTGACCTTAGTTTACCAACACTTGGTCAGATCGAAAAAAACCAAGCTATAAACAAAATAAGAATGAATGCTTAAAAAGGCACAACAAATTTTCCTTCGTGTGAATGTTATAATGTTAAAATACTATACAAAAGATATAGGAGATGGGCCCGGTTACTAAGGGGACCCCCGGCCTGGGGCCCCCGACGGTAGTCGGACCCCTCCTTGGCTGAATCCTGGCTACGCCACTGTGTTCTGAGACTCTATATCAGCCACCCTGGGACCCCTAAGCCTGGCTGGGGCCCTGAGCTAATCTGGGTACCGCTGTGCTTAACTGGGGCCTCTGATCTGGTATGGGGGCCCTGAACTGTTCTAGCATCATTGAGCTAAGCTGGGCGCCGTGAGCTTGAACAAGTCCCTTGAGCTGTTTTGAGACCCTACATAAGTCGACCTGGGGACCTCCGAGCTGAACCGGGCCCCTAAGCTAATCTGGCACCCTGTGCGAATCTGGAACTCCCCTGTGATGAGCTTATAGGGGTCCTGTGCTTATGTAGGGTCCCTTGATAAGCTGGTCCCGAGGCTAATGCACTGGTCTAGGCCCTTGAGCTGACTGATCTGGGTTCCTGAGCCATGGTCTGGACCTTGGGGCCCTCCGAGATAATTTAGCGGTCCCTGGGTGGCATAGGCATAGGAACCGGGGGTCAGGGAGATACTGCCCCCCTTTGATGTGGGCCCCCGCAACGAATATACAACTATCAGCAACTGTAATATAGAACAAGAAACCCAAACGGGCCCGATAGCTTGTCAGGGAACTTTCAAGTTCCGTAGTACGCTGCCTGCAAGCCCCTGGAGGAGGAGCGCTTCGTAAAAAAGCCAAGGCACCTACTACCCGAGTGTTGCCAAATGAGTTCTGAGAACTGGGCCCAATCAAACTCCATCCCAATCCCAACACAAAATATGAATTGGACACAGACCCCGCACCAAATGCCGAACAACAGTCGTCCCTGAGCCATCGAAAGGCGCGACGTCTTTCGATGCCAGGGTTATATGGCGTCGCCAACTCTTTCCCTGTTGGAGGGGTTTCTTGGGAGTTAAATCGCTCCTTGCACAAGGAATCTGCCGTGCCTTAAACCCGAGTTGGTCGCGTGGAAAGCAAGGCTGCTAACCACTATAACACCATGCCCACACCTCCTCGGCATCACAAAGTTGGCCATCAAGTACCTACATTGCACTTGCAGTCATGCTGGAACTCTGCATTTTAGGCATCAAAATATAGCTAGGCGTATTTATTGTGATCAGGCTTCACCTAAATCAATCTCTAATGATGGCAAGAAGAGATATGTAATAACATAAATAAATGTTACCATTTTCGTCATTAAATAAGAAAATACAAGTTGATTAGGCATAGCGAAGTGAGGCTATTTGGTATCAAAGCATTGTCTGTAGTTTTCTTAACAGTTCCTAATTTTGTAAATGTGATGAAAAGTTTTGTAGATGTGATGTGTACTTAGCCGCGCCAATTTGTTTCAGTAACAAAATTGTCCCATTTTTTGCCCAATGGCTAAGTATCCTTGGACACCATGCAAACGTTACAAGCTTGCTTATGGTCTTGCGTGATGTCCAAGGAGATACCTGATTTAATGCTGAAGGTAGGAGGATGCCCTTTGTTCATAAGCGTATTTAAATTTAAAAAAAAGAAGAAAAAAAGAAAAAAGGGCCTAAACATCTGTCAATATAAAAAACGCGCTCGCGGTAAAACATGATTGAAATCCTCCAAAAAAGCTTTAAAATGTATTTAGTATTTGAAATGGGTCTTGGTAAAAAAACAAAAAAATTTTTTTGGCGTTTTACTATGATTTGGTATCAAATAGGTACAACTCGAAATCATAGGGCAAAATTTAATTTCTCAATTTTCCATATATTGACATCCTTGTGTGCATGCGTGCCTTATTGACACCAAACGAGCTAACTAATTTTTTATAATTATGGGCCCCCGTGGACTGGGGCCCCCTTGAGGTGGGCCCCCTCTAAGGTTGGCCCCCCACTTTTCAAACCGTTCCTACGCCCCTGAATCAGTCTGTATCGCGATTCATGCGTACCGTCGTCCCTGAGACCAGAAAACTGCGAGCCCATTACCTTAAGGGGAATGGACCACTTTTTCGAAATTCTAAAAAGAACAATTTAAGAACAAGAGAGAGAGAGAGAGAGAGGTCTGAAAATCAGGGAACAGCCTTTTCTCCCCACTTCCATACGCTAAGAACAGAAATGTTCCCTTTTTTCTAACAATTAGTGACGTCTTCAAAATAACAGTTTTAGTAATCAGTGAAATCCCAACTGTGAATCATGTGTGATGTATCTGGTGTCTTATTATGAAAATAAGCGTGTGTCCGTCTGTCTGTTCGTCTGTCTTTCTGCCTGTGTGTTTGCCTGCCTACCAGTCTGTCGTCAAAACCGTACTGGTCAATGCTGCCAAGACTTGGATCGTAGGGTGATCCTGAAGGATCTGCCACCGTCGCCGCTACCCCAGTGGCCGGCTCCCGTTCCCATCGTAACTTCCGTTTCCATTACGAACACTCCAAGATATATTATATTCATAAGTTTACTCAACTTTCCGAAGCCTTTGCAATCGAATCTACAGATGTTGCAACACATATGACCCCTTTGTTGTTGCCCGAGTTCCGATACAGAGCAGCACAGAGCTCGGTCAGCTGGGTGCCGCAGCTCTGTTCTGACGATCACGTCGGCCCAAAGGCGTTCCCAGAAATTCGTCTGGGGAGGACATAGAATGGTAACAAAGTTGGCAGCCACACATCACGCAGCCAATTTCCAGAAATGCCGTCGTCGGTTTGACCCTGCTCTGTTTTCCCCGCCCTGAATCCGCCCTTGCGCTGGCGTGCTCTCTATGTTGTGTCGCGATCGGCCGGGCGGTTACCCTGGTTGTGGGGAGGGGTAGGTGGGGCGGACGCCCCGTGGCCGCCGCGGCGCGCGCTGCCTGGCCCAGATAGTACAGCACTCGGGCGGTGTGAGGGACCGACCGACGCGGGCAGTGCGTAAAGTGCGTGATAGGATGTGATGTGTGTTACATACGGTGCTGTGACGTGCACGCACGTCCGGCGACAACAGCTCTGGAGGAGGCTAATCAGGTCCGCTTGCGTCAGACAGTCAGGCGATGGCTGTTGACTCTTGATTTCAAGCCGAATGGGGGCGAAGGCTGTTGTGAGACCGCGTTCTTGTCCTACAGTGAAGAAGGTTAGTGGCAGATTTGTTGGCGATACGAAAGGAAGACTGAAGAACTAGACGGTGCGAATACATTCGCACTGACGCATTCCGTCAGTAAACTTACCGTTATGCATTGTTGGTGTATAAAACGGAAAGCCGTGATGTGATTTCTAACGCCCGTTATTGGAATACGTTTAATCTACGCTAAATAGTTGGCGCCTTTCCTATTACATGATTGAGCCATTGCCAAAATAATTTTCTTGCAATTGAAAAAAGCTTGTACATATGTCAACCAACGTAGCGACAGATTGTTCAACTAGGCCTTACCCTTGTTTGATTCGATGTTAGCTTATGCGGTACAATCAATACAAAAAATTATTGTTAGGCTGTTTTCTAGCGTTGAAGGCTCATGTAATTTGTGGCGCCGACGTGGACGAGTTATATTTTAGTTGCCATCTAGTGGGAATGGCAATTTCAGTCCCTTACCGAAGGAGTGTGATAAAATCGAACACATGAGTTTCAAAAATATTATATTTGTTCTGCAAACTGATATACCCAACCAAAAGGAGGTTCAATACAAGATGTTTGCAAGGAATGAGAAATGGGATGGGACTTATGAGGCGGGATGGAATGCGGTGGGATGGAATGGGGCGAGATGGGATGAACTTGTCCAGGTATCAGTCAGAACGGGTCGGAACTCGATAACATCTTCCTAAAATGTCCGGGAAAAGCGAAATAGAACGGTATGGAACTGTTTCTTGGATTTTGTCAGGACAAAATGGTATGGAGCAAATTTAAACGCGACGAAATGGAATGGATTCTAAAGTGTTATATCATGCTGTTCTCTACAAAACAGCCTGGAGGTCAACATGGTACGCAAAACAGGGCGGCGAGCATGGGAGAGATGAGACAAAATTTCGCAATTTTATTCGGGACGAGCAGCCTTCAATAGACAAATGTACATACACCGTAAAGGTCGTACTGGAATCGGCGTGGAACGGCACAAAGTTTTGGGCATGTTTTCTGGGGTGGAACGGAACAAAGTTTAGGTAAGCTTTCTGGGGTCGAACTGAACAGGGCTTGAGTATGTTTTCCAAGGTGGAACTTGACAGAGTTTTGGGTATGTTTTTTGGTGTGCTACGAGAGAACATGACTAATATGATGGGAGGGTAGTTGTGCTAGACTTTTGTTTTATGCTGAATTCTTACGCAATCCTGACTCTCCTCCCCACCGCCGGCCATGTAGGAACCATTACCGGTTTCCCACTTAGGTTTTGTATTTAAACATATATATATATATATATATATATATATATATATATATATATACATATATATATATATATATATATATATATTAAACATAAAAATATATATTAATGATAACATATAATTATAATTTAATTAATAATGATTAGTTAATAATAATAGCATAACAATATATATATATATATATATATATATATAAATAAATATATATATATATATATATATATATATTAAAAATAGATTAAAAATATATCTATATATCATATTTAAACATATTAATATAAACACATATACAATAATAAAATCGCTTTATAGACTCCCTGTACAATCCAGTTACAATTTCCACATTTAAGATTGTACTTGGTATACCTTTATTGTCGAACATCTGGGGACACTTCCTCCAAATAGGTATCATGGTCCCGTCAGGATGTGATCGGCAAACTATGGAACACTAAATTAGCCGTAATAACACGCACACGAGACTGCACATACGCCAATATACGGTTTTGTGTGTTGAAATTATCCAATGAATTACAATAAGCCTTTCTGATGGAACATGGCACGGCGAAAATGCAACACCGATCAACAAAGACCTGCCATTGCCTCTCCGATCCTCTTTTAAAATGAGCGTGTAGGATTTTTGTTGGCCTTAAGGCCGATTCTGAAATTTTAGAGCCTATCGGACCAAAATTATACAAGCTATAGCCGCAAGTATTTTCATAAATCTGCTTAGACTCATTTTTCGGATGACTAAAAAATAACAGAACCATGCAAGATGAACAAAAAATATGTGGTATTTTGAAAAGCAGCGAAAAATCTCACATCGATCTGTTTGACCTTAGATCACAGCTGGAAAGTCTTCAATGTGTCCTTGACCCAAGTTCCAGAAATTTTTTCTGGTACACCTATTTTTCTCCTTTGTTTTTCGTCAGAGTAAATATTTAAAGTTCGTTCACTATTTCTCTAAATTGAGAATGGCTGAAATTTAAAATGAATGAAATTGTCTGAATTATTGATATTTTACAGAACAACAGCTCCTTGCATAGGCGCATGAACTTCACGAGTAGCGGGGGGCAGTGGCGGATCTAGCCGGTCGGTTTGGGAGGGGCAAACCAAAGTCGAAAAACGTCACGCAGTGTAAAACAGCGCTACAAATACAATGACTTCCCAGTAGAATTTTGTGTGTGTGAGGCGAAAAGCTAAAAAAATACGTCACCGGGTGAAAAATATGGGCTCAAGATACTTTTTCCCTCTCCAAGTCCCCACATTTCAACTGAACTTAACTGGTTCTGTTTGAAGTTGAGAGTTGAAGCACCAAAATCTTGCTTATAAACTAAAAAGGAGTCGGGGGAAAAACAGAGGTCGATCGCTTGGGGGGGTAAAAACATAGTTTTGCCCCGAGCTTTTCCGTTTGGGGGGCAAATGCCTTTTTGTCCCCCTGGATCCGCCACTGGCGGGGGGCAGATTAAAGTGGCGGATCAAGCCAGTAGTTTTGGGGCCCAAGCCAAAGTCGAGAAGCAAACAGAAAAGAACATCACGCAGTGAAAGATTTCCTCACATTTTAGCTAGACAGGCTTCGAGGGTAAATCAAAGTAGAAAAAGCAAAAATTGTCTCAGGGGCCAAGATGTGGCCAAAGATGCTTATTTTTGTTATCCAAGGCCCAATATTTACACTGAAATTGACTGGTTCTGTTTGAAATTGAGGGTGAAAGCACCGAAACCTTGCTTATAAACTAAACAGAACCAAACATGACCCAAATTAATAAACCAATCTTGACCCACCGGAAGAATCCGACACGGCAAGACCGGTCCTCTGAGGGGGAAGAGGATTGCATGTTCCAGTCAGGATTCCGCATTACCAATGAGAAACTATCGGATGCGGGTGATTTGAGAGGATAATTGGTTTCAGGTTCTTTGTGAATATGACCATAGAAGTGATATCGCCTGATTCATCCACTCGGTCACACTTTGACTCTACATAGTTTCATGCGGATAGTAAAAAAGGAGCCCCTGTTTTCTGATATTTGTTTGCCCCCACCTTTCCTCTTCCCAGCAATATGCCTGATTTGGGGTAGTTTTGGAATGGTGGAGGTTTTGACCAATGGGGAGTGAATGATTCTGCGCAGCCCAACATTTCGACCACATTTCGACCAGGTTCAAGGCGGTCAACCCCCTCCCCCTGGATGTTCAGTTCCCCATAGGCTTTATGTAGGGCTTGAGGGCTTGTTTTACAGTGCCAGTATTATCCATACAGGGCCCCCTCCCCTTCCCTGGATCGAGAAGAGATCTCCAGCCCTGGCGACGATCGTGATGAACGAGACTAGTGCGGTCTTCCGCTGCCTTGCCGGTGTGACCCGAGGTCGTATAACTGGCATCAGTGCGCTGAATTTGTCCAGAGATGTAATCCATGCCATGTGGCAAGAGACTTGACCGAGGCGAGCACGAGCCACGTGAGCTTTTCCGTCTGAGCTTAGGCCCTGCATTATATGGAAATATTCATATGTATACGTGAGCTGGCATAATAGACTATTTATTAGCATCCTGAGGGCGATGTTTTCCTGGGGGACAACAGTTCCCGATAGAAAAGGCTCACAAAGATGCTGACTGCTGCTTTTAATTATAAATCATGCATACTGAATAATTATGCATTATACATCATTTTACATGTGGAAACATTATGCATGGCTGTGCTGGGTCAGACATACTTCTATACACACATTTATTTTTTTATAAATGCTGATGAAATTTGATACAGAACAGTTTCAATGCTCAGTAAATTTGTATCAACCACCTACACAAATATTGGCTAATTCAGTGGCACGATGTGCATTTATAAACCGAGAGTAAGTAATGACATAATACCGGTGGCGGATCCAGGGGGCAAAAAGGCATTTGCTCCAAACGAAAAAGTTCAGAAACACTCCCAAATCTGTGGACCTCCTTTTGCTCAGACTTCTTTTTTATTTATAAGCAAGTTTTTCGTGCTTCGACTCTCAACTTAATCCTGGGCCTACCCCAAAACATACCGTCTACCTAAATTGTGTCATATTCTCACCGCGTGACTTTTTTTATCTCATCGACTTTGGCTTGCCCCTCCAATCCAACCGGCTAGATCCACCACTGCATATCACTACCGGGGATGCTGGCTGTGGTCTAATGACCACAGACCCCGTCGATGCTGACTGTGGTCTACATCTCCTGCGATATAACCACCTATCTCTTCCCGGGCAAGCAGATGATGGAATATCCGGGAGCTGATTTGCAGTGGGTTTTTGCGCACTGCTGTGTGAGAAATGGCTCATAGTCATGGTGCTACTTTACTTTTTGGAGCCCGCCCCGTACATCCATGTTTCCTGAGTGACAGGTCCCGGGTTCAAGTCTCGGCATAGCTTCGGAATAAGGTGATCTGATGTACATAGAAAACTCTTCCCAAAAGAGAGAGAGAGAGAGTTGGCGATGCCGCATAACTTGGCAGTTGGTATTTCGTTAAACCCAGACAATTATTATTAATCCCGTCCAAATTTATGTGCAAACGGTTTTATTTTTTGGGGGTATTTGGGTAGAAGGTGAGCCTTTACGCGTCGGGAAAGGGAGGGTGGGCAGGGAGAGCCTGAGCAGGGAAAACCTGTCCCCTCCCTTTGTCATAAAAAGTCAGGTTTCAGCTAAATTCGTAATTTATTGGAATTGGTGTAAAATCAGCAGTGCAGAGGGCAACAATGAGCTCAAATCCCATAATTTTGTGGTTCTAGAGGAAGGGATTGATTGTCAGTGGCAGGCTGAAGATTGATTGGCTCAAGATTGACTGTCTTTCCAGTGGCGACACTCAAACCCCAACGGACTATGCTCGTCGAGGTTTGACTCTTTCTCCATAGCATTAGAGTCAAAGACTCCACGACTCGGCGGCCAGCCAGTCGCCTCCGTGCCGACCGTTGGCAGTCCCTGGCCCACTGTCCACGGTGACCTCGAGCGTGCCGCGTCCTCCCTGGTCTCCTCACTCTGGCCCTGAGCTCAGGAAGTTGGCCTGAGGGCACCGGTCTGTGTGTTCTGTTCAGGCCGGCCGCCACAGAGAGCCGAGAACAGCCTGTGCCGTGTGTGGAAACCGAAACACAGCGGGAAGCCGGGTTAGGCTCACGCACGGGGGCGTCAAACTTCGCAGGAATATTTTGAAGCGTTCAAGAAAAATTTTTCCCAAGTTCTGGGATTCTTGATGTAAAAATACGGGGTTCCAAGGCCATACAATGGAGTTATTGTCAAAACATAGCCAGACCCAGGGGAAAGCGGAAGCACTAGCCCCCTCCCCCATCGACCCTCTGCACACCCTGAAATGCTCACGGAACCCCCCGAAATTCCGTTTCACACCCTCTCCCTTCCCCAGGGTGCAAGTATCGGTGCCCCTGCGATAGAATTTGGCGCCCACCTGATAGGTTTTGCCACCCAAAAGTCGCGCCCCCTGGTTCAGATGGCGCTCCCTTCTGGTCCGGATGGCGCCCCCCACCCTATCGGAAATTTTGGATCTGCCAGTGTGCCCATAACAGCCACTCTTTAGTAGAGAAAACAATGTCCTGAATGTCGGAAAATTATCCTGCATCCAAGACCGTTGGCTACTAGTGCTAAGCTCAGCATAGTTTGACATCACCCGGCACGGACTGTCGACCACCGGGTCACCAGGGTGTTCCCGGACGGAAGCAGCTGTCTGACGCCTACATTTCAGGGTCGCCGGGTCACTCTGGTGGAGCGCGGTCTGTGAAAAACGGATACGGACCACGCTGGTTAGCCGCGTGTAAGAACAGAAGGCAGGCGTTGTGTCGCGCTTGAGATTAACTAAACAACAACGTTCGTTTTTGATCAAGGATACTTTCTCACTTCTGTATTTATCAGTTTCACGGTCGTTGTATCAGCTTTTGTATCAGCTCACAAAACAATACATGCTTGATAGACCCTAGTGCGATATAGTCAGCTCATTGAAAGCTCCCAAGAACTCATACACACATACACGCACACACGCACACACACGCTTAATAACATGCACAATCTGATTTTGTGAGAAGTTCCCCCACTATGGATCCACTCTAAACACGGGAAAATAAGACATGATGTCACCGTTCATGCGTACGGGATATGTGTCAAAGATGCGTGTGCTGTAGTCCAACACAGTCAAGTCAGATAAGATGACCCAATTTCGGATTACGTCACGTGCGTTGGTCTTTTGGAATTGACCTGATTTCTCATATTCCCACCTGAAATTACAACGCAGCGTCGATTGTCTGTTGGGACCTACATTGAGGACCGACTCATTTTTAATTGGTAATTTTACTCATAGAGATTAACTATTACTACTAGAGAGGAGCTGCCTATACAAAATTTGTGACCAATTGAAGCTGAAACCTGGTTTTTTCGAGTAGAAAAATGAGCCGCAATGAGCTCGTGAACGTTATCTTTGGGTAATTATTGCGGGCTTATTAATTTTATTTTGCGAAAAGAATTGAATACATTTAATTTTCAGACAAAGCTTCTTGTCGTAGAGTTGTGATTTTCCATGACAACTGTCCGTGTCAAATAATGCCTTCTATTGATGGCACCCAGCTCGGTTTACGGACAAAGCTCGAGCCGCTCCCTTCCATTGTCTTGTCCTAAAATACTTATATCCTGCCCAGTCATTTCCTCCTGGCGGCTACTATCATCCCGCCTATCCCACCCCTCCCCTTATAATTTCTTAGGCCCTCTTCTCTTCCACCCTGTCATGCTCCTAGCCTGCCCTGCGTCTCGTCTGCTCTGCCTCTTCCTTGACTACACTACGCTTTCATCGTTTGTCCTGCCCTTCTGTCCTCATTATGTCTTTCCTACAATCACCTTCCTTTGACCTAAACTCGCCTTGTTTGCCTTTTTCTCTATCTTGTTTCTCCTGGACCTTCCTTGTCTGTCCTGCCCTTTCCTCCGTTTGCACTTCATTTGCCTGATCTCCCTTCACCTTTATTTGCCCCGTCCTCCATTCATCCACCCGGGATCTCCTCACATGCCCTCTCTTCGTATCTGCCCTCCATCCACTTGTATGCCCTGAACTTGCACTCGTCTGTCGTTTCCTTTCGCTCCTTACGAGCTGAGTTACTTACGAAGGAAAATTAAATGCATGACCATGGTTGCAGCTTGAGGATTGATGAAAATATTACGAAAATTCTGAGCTTATTCTAAGCGATCAAATGAATTGCCGGCGAATTTCAAAGCTTTGCTAACCTTGCATAAATTTTTGATTATTTTACATGTACTTACTTGGGTGATTTCCAGCCAATACGCTACTCATTTGCTAGGTGCCTGAAAAGGGAAATGAAGAGAAAGCTCTGCTGTTTTTCAAAATTCTGACTCCGGCACCGGCAGGTTAGATTGGCTCCGGCTACATTCACCTTCGCCTCGGCACTGGTCCTAAATGAAAAGTATTAACACGCGCATTGAAGGGGGTCTGAGCCACCTTCGCTTTGATGGGGGGGGTACCCGCCCCCCTAAAATCTTGTAAAACACGCTAGGTAGCGAAAAACGGTAAACTGCGTTGGACAGCCCATCCACTTTTCCATTTTTGTCAGGTCACATTTAAGGTCACTGAGGTCAAAACATGCCGTCATAGGGATAAAATGTAAATGAAGGTTTTCGGTCATTAAATCTGAACAAGTAAAGATAGGGAAAAATCATATGCCGTTGGAATCCTCACAGCCAAATCTAGTGATGTATAATATGACTTTGCTGGGTCAAATCAGGTCCAATATGTCATTGGGCCTGACTTGAGCCTCAGGTCAAGGTCAAATTATGATGTCAAAATTCATATATTGAGAACCACAAAGACAATGTCAATCTAATGAAGCTAAAATAAACACTATCACTATCTATTACCAAGTTATTTGATTAAAGCCACTTTTCCCATGTATTTCCAAAGAAGAGGTCAAGGCTCGTACCTGACCTTAGGTCATTGATATAAAAAATACCGAAACGCATTTTAGTCAGCTTGGTGGGCCCATTATGTGGTATGAGTTTCAATCGGATAAGTTCACCCTGTTCCGAATTATGCTACCATAAACTTTTTTAGGTCAGGTCACTTGACCTGTACTGGTGACCTGACCTGAGTAACATAACCTTGAAATTTTGACAAAAGATTTGAAAATGATCAGAGAAAAGGTATACCAAGTACGGCGGCGCGTGCTGCTTTTATGTTATCTTCATAAACCTGAAGGGGGAGGGTACCCAACCCCCCGCCCCCATCAATGCGCGTGTTAAAGCGAGCACAGACTGTATGCTGGATTGGGAAAGCGTCTGAATGCGGCCATTTTCGTGTCTAAGAGGGATGGAGATAAACCTAGCTGCCTGTCTTGGCCTTGACTACTATCATATCCCAGTACTGAGACGTCGAGAATAAAAGTAAAACGTCTACTTAACATTCTCGCCCATTTAGGAAGCCTGTTTCACCGGCTCACACGAGCAGTGCTCAAAGTACTCTATGACCTTTTTAGCAAAACAAGACGATTATCTTGAGACTTGCGGAGCGGTAACAGGACGCCGGCTGGCTCGGTCGCGTGTGCTGGCCAGTTGGTGGTCGCGTCCAGCAGGCTTCTGTCCATGGCTGTCGGCATCGGAGGAGCGCCATGAAATCGGCTGGTCAGAAACTATTTTATATTGATTGTATGCTTTAGATGTTTGGTGACTTGATTTGTTTCTTTTGAATGTTTATGAATGAATATATGGGCTTATAATTCTCACGAGAGCACCGCCAAGACTTAAGCTCACCGCGGCTTTTGCACCAGACTTAACGCTATTTCTGTAATGTCTTTGTATGTCAATAAATGTATCTGCATCTTTACAAAACTTTACAGCCCACCCATTTTCAGTTTAGAGGGGTAATTCCCCATTTTGTCCTAACGAAGATCAGCAAGCCTGTGATTGCACTCAGGGTCTTCTAGAAAAAATATTTGACAAACTCAACCTCTTCTGGGGCCACTACGTTGTCGGTTGACCTGCCCACCTGTTGACCTGTTGATATGGTCGAGGAAAATTAGATCTTTGGATATGATTAAGCCTAAGTGTTTCTTTTATCACGTTTGAAAACTTCTACGCCAAATTGTGAACGGGGGTTGACTGTTTCACGTTTCAAAAAAATAATTCGGTTATATTGTTCTGACAGAATTGTGGGCTATAGCCAACACCTGGCCTTATCCATAAATTTTGAATATGTCTTTGCAGCAGCAATGCTGAATCGTCACTATGTCATCAATTATGTGAGGCGCTTTGAGAGAGGGAATTTGGGGATTTAGTAAACCTACCGTCAATGTAGGTAAATGATTGTGAATAATAAGCCGAGCACGGATCGCTGTGGACATCCTGATTTTGGTTATTTTATATCTGATGATGATATATCTGATAATAATGTTTGAGATGGGGTTAGGAATGGTTTTGATGATGTTGGGAGCGTTGGTAGTGAGCTATTGTCAAGTATTACCCCGTGGTTCCGTCCTGGTAAGTATAAGTTAATCAATTTCAAGAGTTCCCCTAAATCTCCAATACTATTTCTACGCTTGGTGAGGAGACCATGGTGTCATGGAGATGACCAGTTTTCTTAAATGTCGTTATAATTAGTGATGAGATCGGATTTATTATTCAATATTTTGTACTGCTAGTGTCAAGTAAAGAAACGGGTGCTACATGTGATTGTGGTGGTATTTGAATTTTGTTCTCTGCCCGAAGCTGATTTTCTGAGTAATATAAGTGGCCGAAGACCACCCTTGAAAATATTTTAAAACTAAGCTCACGGTTTTCAAGTGGACAAAGGTTTGGTTCTGATAAAGTAAAGCTTTACATAGTTCCAAATGTCGCTCCAATCTCCTTGACAAACGGCCACTTGTCGGCTTGTAAGCTACCCAATTGGGCAATCCGGTTGTCTTGTTTTTTATACATAGTCTAAAGGAATGCTGCATGCTGCAGATGTTTTGCTGGATGTGGTGAGTATCTACATTTCTAAAAATGGCCGAAGAAATATGCGTCCCACAAACATATATGATGGAGACGATGAAGGACAAAGAAGTATTAGCATGCACCTGGCGGGGCAAGTACGAGAGTGATCATGGTCGCTTAAAAAATACTTTTTAAAGGAAAAAGTAAAAAGACAAAATATACTTGAATCAGTTGTGAGTCAAATGTGAGGTTTTTTAAGCATTCTGCCCAAATTTTGGTGGGATTTTCTGCTGGGAATGACGTATATCACAAGCGCCTGAAGATGATATTTTTTACTAAATAAAAACCAGGTTTCAGCTTCAATTTTCTTCAACCGGGTATAGGTATTTTGATTGGCGGTTCCTCTCAAGTAGCAATAGTTCATCTCTATGGTTTCACTGCACTTCGCTTTATTCTATTACTGCTCTAGCGGAGACAAATATTGTGAAACATAAACAAATATGCAAAACATTAAGCAGGCTACCAAAAGAATAGTCATATTTTTCAATTGATTAAAGCGTTAACCAAAAATAGGTCAAAGTATCCGAAAAGTACAAGAATTTTTTATCTTCGAAAAGCGTGCCATTTAATTTGTCCATGTATGTATTTACCGATAACTAGAGTTTTGCCATTTTTTGCTTAAATTAATGAAATGAGCATGGGAAACCTAAATCAAATTTATAGCATTTATGAGCTTCGCTACGCTCATCATATTGGCACTGATCAGTCGCAAACAGCTGATATATCCTTCAAACTCCTCCTAGTCTGTTCCATCGGCCACCGATTTCGGCACCTGCTCCATCCTCCTCTGAGCTCTCGTGTTTATTCTGAGAAGGTGCGGGAACATACCCAAAGGTATCCTCATATTTTACCGCAGATTGTCAGCCCCAAAAAAGGAGTAAAAAAGAGGATGATCTACTGATATAACACGTCACGGTCATTGCCCCCACAGATGTCACGCAAGGTGACGGCGCCAGAGCCGTTTCTCCACGTGACGCGGGCGTGATTGCCAGTGAGTCACCAGTTACAACATTGCACTGGCCCATCGCAGGAAGGGTTGCATAAATGGGGCAATCAGGAGAGCTCTGTTTATATATACAACGGTGGGATTCTGCGTCTTTGCAGTAGCCTGCAGAAGTTTACCCTGTCCAATATGTGTATCGGTTCATCCGCATGCACATTCCCTAAATGCAAATTCACCCTCTATTCCAACGTTAGTTTCTTATTTCTTAGTTTGCAGCAGAATGGACATAAATTCAATGGCTTAACGGAACATGCTGCGTCTTCAATTCCGGTCCGCGATGTGAGAAGTAGACGCGAGAATTTATGACCAAATCACCGACAGGAATATTTTTGCAAAGTGCCTAAGTGTGCTAAGAATGAGGTACAAACATATGAATAATTATGATCAGTCTATAAGAAATTTGTGACTCGGCATTGAAGCAGTTAAGTGAGCAGGATGAAACTTCACTTACACGGCAGTCAAGTCAATCGTTTATGGAAGAAACCCGGGTTGTTTACAAGAAACCGACTTTTCATATTTCTGTCACGAGAACACATTCCAAAAGGGCATTGAGAATGTCTGAGGGATGAAATATTAATGTATCCCTTATGCAACTCCCGAACCGTAAGCTTCTACAAAAATTATCAATCCTCAGGATGTAAATATTTCTATGAGACGACTAACACGTACCAGAAGCTCAATTAGGGAGAGAAACATGGAAAAAGGCACGCACTCTGTGAACACCCACTTCAGAATTCAGCTGCCCTAAATACATCGAATGTTTAACTTAACTATACAGCACATAACCGGTAGCACTGGTTTCCGGCAGGGAAGGAGAAACGAATGTGTCGCTGAATTCAACGTCAGACAAGCATCAAACGTCGGTGAGGCTGCAAATATATCATAGAAGCCGCTCCGGTTGAATGCGCTGAATTCAACATGGGTGACACAGAAGTGGAGATTCCAGACTCGGAGACCTGGGATGACAAATATACGGTAAGAATTTGTTTGTCTGTGAGCATGAATTGTGCTTAAAAAACTAGGATAGAATCAAATTGTTGCAATCGACGCAATACTATTGGAAATGTTATTCGGTTACCACGGATATTCCTTTTTCCCTACGACTTTCTGCTTGTCACAATTCCATATCTGTGCGGTCAACCGTACTACCAATATCATATTGTCTGATTATTGGATATTGGATGATGATCATCCCTCAGATATCCGTGTTCTTACAACTGAGGGGACATGCTGTATTGAGCTTTTTGCAGATGTACCGGTTTATGAACCGATGGGGCAGTCGTGATTGTTTGTGTGGCTGATTAAGCGTTGTATTGGGTTGATGTACCGGTTTGTGGACCGATTGGGCAGTCGTGATTGTCTGTATGGCTGATTAAGTGTTGTACTCTGCAGGTGTACCGGTTGGTGGACCGATGGGGCAGTCGCGATTGTCTGTGTGGCTGATTAAGTGTTGTATTGGGTTGATGTACCGGTTGGTGGACCGATGGGGCAGTCGTGATTGTCTGTGTGGCTGATTAAGCGTTGTATTGGGTTGATGTACCGGTTGGTGGACCGATGGGGCAGTCGCGATTGTCTGTATGGCTGATTAAGTGTTGTTCTCTGCAGGTGTGCCGGTTGGTGGACCGATGGGGCAGTCGCGATTGTCTGTGTGGCTGATTAAGTGTTGTATTGGGTTGATGTACCGGTTGGTGGACCGATGGGGCAGTCGTGATTGTCTGTGTGGCTGATTAAGTGTTGTATTGGGTTGATGTACCGGTTGGTGGACCGATGGGGCAGTCTTGATTGTTTGTGTGGCTGATTAAGTGTTGTATTGGGTTGATGTACCGGTTTGTGGACCGATGGGGCAGTCGTGATTGTCTGTGTGGCTGATTAAGTGTTGTACTTTTGCAGATGTACCGGTTTGTGGTTCGGCGGGGCAGTCATGATTATTTGTGTGGCTGATTAAGTGTTGTATCGGGTTGATGTACCGGTTTGTGGACCGATGGGGCAGTTGTGATTGTCTGTGTGGCTGATTAAGTGTTGTATTGGGTTGATGTACCGATTGGGCAGTTTTGTTTGTTTTTTTTTTTTTGTTTTTTTTTTTTGGGGTTTTGCGTTTTTATGGTTTATGGGTCGGTTGGGGGTTTTTTCTGGTCCGTGGTTTTTAGGAGTTCCAACCACCTCTTAAACCATTTAAAAAAAAAAAAAAAAAGCTTAAATGTTTTTTTTTTTTTTTTTTATTTTTTTTTAGGTTTTAAAAACATAAAAAAATAAAAAATTATAAGAAAAAAAAAATGATTTTTGGTTGTTATTTTCTGGGCCTTTTTTCCAAGCTGGGGCCATTATTGCCAAAAAAGTGAAAATGCTGCGTGCTAAAGCCGCGTATTGGTTATATTACATATTACTGGCGTATTGGTAATAAATTCACGGTCAGTACCAAAAGCTCATATACCAAAAAGAACTGTGGGGAAACTCTGACGGTTCTGCCCCAGTTTCGTTGGCAGCCTTGTCTGCTCTGTCTCAGATGCAGACGTGTCCGTACAAGCTGCCTGGGAAGCGCATGTTCGGAAACTTGGACCCGGACTTCGTGCGGTCCCGGCAACTAGCCCTGGAGGAGTTCATCAAAGGACTCGTCGGCGACGAGCACGCAAAGGAGCTGTGGGTGACGCTCGTGGGGTGTGTCGTGGGGTGTACTCGTGGGGCATGTCGGATACGTGGAATCTTCTCAGCGTTGTGGTCGTAGCCTTCGCTGAAGCCAACTGATTGTGGTGTTTTTCGAGTAGTAGAATTGTTGTTTCGCTAGAAATTTACAACGATCAAGTACTTGTAATTTTTAAAACGTGCTTTTAACCCAGTTATGCAAGTTTTCATTAGTTTCCCTTCCCACTCATGAAGCAATTTCCACCGATGTAGACATATATATAAAAGCTTACTCGTGGGTTTGGGAAATTTCAAATCACCATGACCCATGGCCACGGACGTCGAAAGCGGGGGAAAGGGGCACGCGTCCCCCCACCTTACGAATCAGGGAGGAGATCCCCACCCCTTTCCAAAACCTTTGGGACTCGTCCTGTTTTTTTGCATTTTTCTCCAAGTGCCTGTGTGGACCTTCGTAAATATTTTGGCGAAGCGCTTTGTCGTTAGCGTTTTCAGACACAGTCAATATTCGCAAAGTTTTCATCCTGCCCTCCCCCGGTCATCACCAATTCAGGGTGCATTCCCTATTAACAATTTCACAGTGTCATGGACGCAAGCAGATATTTCATTGATGAAATATATTTATCATGAGGATAAAACTTGCTTTCGCTGTGCATTATAAACATGTCTCCTGCAAAAAAATGAGATCAATAAAGAATAGAAAAATTGTTTTCTCAACTCATATAACACGAGTTTTGCTAATCTTCTGTTGCATTTTCCAGATTGTTCCCACCTTCACTCGTCACCTCCATGGTTCACAGGTCAATCGTGCAGGAATTTCTCCAGCTGAACCACCGGTCGTCAGACTCAGATGAGAACCTCACCGACGACTCCACGCCCTCCACTGACGACAAGGTGTTTCTCGGCAGTGAGCGGTGCCAGTGAGTACTCCTCTCTCTCTCTCTCTCTCTCTCTCTCTCTCTCTCTCTCTCTCTCTCTCTCTCTCTCTCTCTCTCTCTCTCTCTCTCTCTCTCTCTCTCTCTCTCTCTCTCTCTCTCTCTCTCTCTCTCTCTCTCTCTCTCTCTCTCTCTCTCTCTCTCTCTCTCTCTCTCTCTCTCTCTCTCTCTCTCTCTCTCTCTCTCTCTCTCTCTCTCTCTCTCTCTCTCTCTCTCTCTCTCTCTCTCTCTCTCTCTCTCTCTCTCTGCTCTCTCTCTCTCTCTCTCTCTCTCTCTCTCTCTCTCTCTCTCTCTCTCTCTCTCTCTCTCTCTCTCTCTCTCTCTCTCTCTCTCTCTCTCTCTCTCTCTCTCTCTCTCTCTCTCTCTCTCTCTCTCTCTCTCTCTCTCTCTCTCTCTCTCTCTCTCTCTCTCTCTCTCTCTCTCTCTCTCTCTCTCTCTCTCTCTCTCTCTCTCTCTCTCTCTCTCTCTCTCTCTCTCTCTCTCTCTCTCTCTCTCTCTCTCTCTCTCTCTCTCTCTCTCTCTCTCTCTCTCTCTCTCTCTCTCTCTCTCTCTCTCTCTCTCTCTCTCTCTCTCTCTCTCTCTCTCTCTCTCTCTCTCTCTCTCTCTCTCTCTCTCTCTCTCTCTCTCTCTCTCTCTCTCTCTCTCTCTCTCTCTCTCTCTCTCTCTCTCTCTCTCTCTCTCTCTCTCTCTCTCTCTCTCTCTCTCTCTCTCTCTCTCTCTCTCTCTCTCTCTCTCTCTCTCTCTCTCTCTCTCTCTCTCTCTCTCTCTCTCTCTCTCTCTCTCTCTCTCTCTCTCTCTCTCTCTCTCTCTCTCTCTCTCTCTCTCTCTCTCTCTCTCTCTCTCTCTCTCTCTCTCTCTCTCTCTCTCTCTCTCTCTCTCTCTCTCTCTCTCTCTCTCTCTCTCTCTCTCTCTCTCTCTCTCTCTCTCTCTCTCTCTCTCTCTCTCTCTCTCTCTCTCTCTCTCTCTCTCTACTCTCAACGCCCAATAGTGTAGTATAACAGTTCGTAGACTGGCGCTCCACGCTTATATCTATTCCTTTGGTAACAATAATTGTTTCGCAGTTCCATGACTACACTTGAATGTGTTCAGAACACGTTTTGGTAGGCTGGGGAGCACATTTTAAACCAAATATATCTGTATTAAAATTGTTCGATTTATGTGACTTGGAAATCTGCGCGTGCTTGTTTCAGTGCACGGCCCAGTGACTTTCGAGAGTTTCTGCGCGTGATCGGGAAGGGGCAGCTTGGGCGGGTCTACTTGGCGCAGCACAGGGCCGAGAGGCACCACTACGCCGTCAAGGTGCTCCAGAAACGAATGATCGTCAACAGGTGAGCACTGCTGAGGCTGCGGAAATCGTTCAGAGTTGGCAGCGATGTTCTGCTTCAGGTCCATATCCTCACCCTGCTCATTTTAATACATTTGCTCCCATTTTCCTTCCCCCACGTACCCCTTTCTGCTGTTGAAAAATAAAACTCGAATTAGTCTTTGGATCAAATTTCTATATATGGTTTTCCTATGAAATGCAAAACCACAATTACCTGTCAAACTATGTTAAGAGGGCCATTTTGACAGAAATGATGATTTACGCTAAAACTTGATGCTGGGCTTAAGGGAAAAATGAGTGAAATGGCTAACCTAGTCCTAAACTCAACTGAAAATCGGCATTCATTACATGTTCTTACAAGGAGGAATATTTTACAGCAGTCTCGAATAAACAAGGTACGGTCTTTGAAATCGTGACTACTCAGACTTCTATCTATTTCAGAAATGAGACACAACACATCATGTCAGAACGTAACGTATTGCTGCGGAACCTGGACCATCCCTTTCTTGGTGGGCCTCCACTTCAGTTTTTCAGACGCGTGACAAGCTCTACTTCGTGCTCGACTACGTGTGCGGTGGGGAGGTGAGTCCTTCTGAAGCTCCCATGGACGGGACGAGAATGCTGGCTGGGCGATGGAGGAAAGCACAGTGGCTAATATATTTGGCATCCGCTCAGTACCTCATAATGAACCAAGTATATTTTTCTAGTTCTAGGTAAATGTTTCCCCGGTCAACTAAAATTGTTTAGTTCACACCAAAATTTCAAGCAAGCATGCACCACAATTTTTGACAGCAAAACTGCCCATAATGTTTTGAAATGCATGGTTGCATGCAAAGCATGCATGGTTTTGATTAATTTATTCGGCAGTAAGAGGGCTTCGGCATGCAGTTTTTGTTTTGGAAAACCAATGCACAAAACTATCGAAATGAGCTTTCAAAAATGTTACAATATTAAATACTTATCACTCTTTTTTACCTTACTGGCCTTTTATCTAAATTCGAACCGTTTATTTGAACCATTTATTTCAATCACTTTTCTTACAATACATTCTCAGCAATGACGCCAGTAAACGCTGGTTTAGCTATTTACTGGCCTGTTTCACCAGTTTCACTGCCCACGTTTCAGTTGTTTTTCTACCTGCCAAAGAGAGCGGGTGTTCAGTGAGGCGAGGTCGCGGTTCTACGCCGCCGAGGCTGGCTCTGCGCTAGGCTACCTGCACTCGCGGGGCATCATCTACCGCCGACCTCAAACCTGAGAATATGCTGCTGGATAAACAGGTCAGACTCAGAGAGAACATGCTGCTGGATAAACAGGTCAGACTCCAGAGAACATGCTGCTGGATAAACAGGTCAGACTCAGAGAGAACATGCTGCTGGATAAACAGGTCAGACTCAGAGAGAACATGCTGCTGGATAAAACAGGTCAGACTCAGAGAGAACATGCTGCTGGATAAACAGGTCAGACTCAGAGAGAACATGCTGCTGGATAAACAGGTCAGACTCAGAGAGGAACATGCTGCTGGATAAACAGGTCAGACTCAGAGAGAGAACATGCTGCTGGATAAACAGGTCAGACTCAGAAGGGAACATGCTGCTGGATAAACAGGGGTCAGACTCAGAGAGGACATGTTGCTGGATAAACAGGTCAAACTCAAAGAGAATGTGGTAGATATCTTGGCTTTGGAGCAAGTGTGCGTGACTGTCTTAGAAATCATATTCGTGGTTTGTGCGCTTATTCTGTAGGTTCGAAGTGGTATTTAGTGGAGAGTTACCAGCCTTATCGTTATAGCAATGCTCTTGTCGGGAAGTCCGATATAATGTGCATCGGAACAAGGAAAAGTGTAGATAGCTCTGGCTAAATTTCGCTGTTATGTGCACATTCTGCAAAGGAGTGTACAGTTAACGACTCAGTGTTACCGTTCCTCACTAAAAAGCCGCCTTCACACTGTTGATATATCTACTCTTTTTCACGTGACGGGAGTGGCCTGCCCGACAATTCCTTCCTTCCGAACAGGGACACATCGTGTTGACCGATTTCGGGCTCTGTAAGGAAGGGTCTCATCGGCAGCACGCAGACGTCGACATTTTGCGGCACCCCAGTGGCATATGGCGCCAGAGGTTCTCAAAGCTCAAACTGGTGAGCACTCATGGGAACTCCTAAAACACCGGCCAGGCTGGTCGCAATAGCAGTGACTATTTCTCATAAGAGCGACCAAGTATTCGGCTTAAAAAAGATCTGGAGTCGAGTCCTACTTAGATAAAACTGAAAGTAAGTTTAAAGTCGGGCACCAACAATGTCCAGACACTGACACAACAATGCCCAGACACTAGTGATTCCCGATGTTTTGTGTCAGTAACAAAACGGTGGCCTCCTGACAATTAGACATCGAATGTGAAACCCAGTCCTGAGACAGCTGGTGTGCTCTTCAGCCCTACGACCGGTCAGTGGACTGGTGGTGCCCGTGCTGCGTCCTCTCTTCTATGAGATGTTGCATGGCCTGCCACCCTTCTACAACCGCAACACACACGAAATGTATAACAGGTGAGAACAGCTCCGGTAATCAGCGCGTCTCTCTTTCTCTCCCTCCCTCCTCTGTATCAAAATGTTTAACGCATTGTAAGCAGGCTTCAAGGAACCTGATTGAACTTCATCGCAAAGATAAGCCCAATGGAAAATCGGAATGCTAACAAAAAGTCAAAACACTGAAACTTGGTAAAGTTTGGGCAGTTGAGTGTGCTGGGGAGACACGACACTAGTGCGTGGCCTTTGCCAGTCGAGGCGGAAGCGACCTTGAGTCGGAGCGCGTGCGAGGCTCCCACTAGGGGCATTCCACGACAAATCGACAAGTCGATAACACCCTCATGTCGCTGATTTCGGTGTGTTTTTTGTAAGGGGGCTATTGATGGAGCTGATGACGATTTTCGTATTAATTTTCCTCCCTGGCTTACGGTTTGAAAATCATAGCCTCAGGCATTTTGACCATAACTACTTGCATGTCTTTTTAAAGATGACATTTTTTACCTGTATAGTTTCTTGCCAAAATGCCAGGAAAACTTGATCTAGGTATCTTAAGAACGAATTATCCAGTTCTGGCTCATGAGAAATTTCCTATTAAAAAATTAAATTCTTAAATATATTATACACTTTAATTTTTCAAAATATGTAAAAACTATTTTCCTATGACTTATTTTAAAATTTTTGAGGCTCATGCTACTCTTTTATAATTTTCTTAATAAGATTCAGTAATAAAAAGAATGGAGACTTTAACAGAAAAGTAAGATCTGAGGTCTTGAAAAAATGTCTGACCCCCCACTTTTGTGAGCCTTGTGCGCCAGCGCGGCCCGCCGTACCGCTGCAACCATCAAACGTCTCTGGTCACGAAAAAGGTGTCAATGATGGAATTACCGGACGCAAGGTAAGGATGTACTTAAAACAATAAATTGTAATCAATGTCCCATTCCTTAACACCCGCACTGGAGAGGCTTCTGATACTTTCGCGCACTGGAAGGGGGGGGGGATCAGGCCCTTGAGCTCGCGGAAACTAGGAGGCTCAGGAAAACTCCGGTTGAGTGACTGGGTGGGAAACTGTTGAAATATATATTATGACTGATCTTAATTGACCTAAGTCAGTATTGTCAAGTTCAAACGAGGTCATAAAGGTCAGGTATTAGCCGTGCTGGGTATTCATCCGGAAATACCGTGATTAAGCTCAAAGAAGTCCAGAATCACTGAAAACAGAGCAAGGTCATAGTGAGAACATCCAAAGAAATGTTAACTTAATTTTTAGGGCTAACCCTTCATCACAAAAGCTATCGATGGCTCCCCTAAGGTTTTTCCGGGAGAGCAGAAAACGACGAGGCCCAGCACCGTGGTTGAGGGCTCTACCTCCCACTGCATCATTTTCCCATCATCCCTGAAATTTTTACCCTGGGTCACCCAAGGTGCAGGTCACCAGACGAGGTCAACCAAGGTCACCCTCATTTCACCTTTAGAGCTCTGTAAGAGCTACATTTCCAAAGTCGATCGATTTGAAACTTCCCACACTTCATGGCCCCTCCAGGGTCTACAAGGTAAATATCCGGGATTCTTCGATTTCGTGCCCTGAGGTCAGCTTCACAAGGCGACCTCTCCATTGGAAAACATGGGGAAAAGCTATTTCATGATATAAAAGCCACAAAATGATTGCAAATACTCAGACTGCTCCAAAACGTTTTTGGACACCCCTCATGGATCCAGGGTCATATTTGCCCTTTGACTTTTCTAAGGTC